>JASCQY010000078.1:12663460-12676142 GCA_030264315.1 Sardinella tawilis | reverse complement strand
ACACACACACACACACACACACACACACACACACACACACACACACACACACACACACACACACACACACACCTGAACATACTAAAAATTTGAACCAGGATAGTCCTCCTCATACTGACAACTTAGTGCAGTTCACCCACAAGTGTGTTTCTTCCTCACTCCTATCCACCCTAACCCAGCCCTACTCCAGTCCAGTCCAATCCAGTTGCAGTGGTCACGCTTTATCATCCTTGGCCTTCTTGGAGTCAGTCAGGCTTGTCGTCTGCATCAGAAAAACAATTAACACAAGTTAATTACTCTTTGTTGATCTGGATACTATATAATGTAGTCTTTATAAACTATGAGCCACAATACACAATACACACAATACAATACGCTTGAGAGGCCCTATCTCTCCTTACCTGGTCCACCATCTTCTGCATCTTCTCGATGACGGCGAGCATGTGGCCAGCGTTCTCCTTCAGGTTCCTCTCGTAGAGCTTGTTAAGCTTCTCGGCCTGTTCCAGACGGTTCCTCAGCTCCTCGGCTCCCTGCTGCTCCTCCTGGGCCTCCTTGCCCAGCTGCACCTCCACTGAAGGGTCAGCACAAACACTTGAGCTTACCAGCCACCACACCACAGCACATATTAAAGGGATTATCCCGTGTGAATCGACAGTAGCTCTGTTGTTTCACGTTGCCGAGTGCTTGCTGTCGTCTGGTTTGAGAACGACAGAATTTGGTGCAACGTAGAGCAAATGGCGAGGTCACAGAACAGGAATATGGACCAATTAATTCCAAATTGCTCCTTTAAAGGAGAAGTTTGGTGTGAATCAATCAATAGCCCTGTGGTTTGAGGTCACTTGGTGCTATCAGTAGGAAAAAGGAGAAAATTTGATACATCATATACTGACTATATCTGAACTGGCAACTAACATTACTGTAAGTGAATGTGGCAGAGTAACTTACTTTCAGTTTCATTTCGCTATGCCCCATTTAGTTAACAGTAGTTGTTGGTTTGTTATTTGATCCATGTTTCATCACATTTTCTGGTTCTTTTCCTATAGACAGCATTCAGTGACCCTGAACAACAGAACTATGGACTTATCCATATCTGATTTCTCCTTTAAAGCAGTTCTCCGGACGAGAGCAGAACGAAAGCAGTAGGTACAACATATTTGAGAACTAGCCTCTACCGCTAACTGATTAGGGCATATCTTTTTCGCTAAGCTTTCGTTTTCACGTCCCCTAATCATTTAGAAGTAGCGGATAGTTCTCGAATTCGGTCTACGTTGTACTTACTGCTGTCGTTCTGATACGTATCGACAGCACTCGGCAGCCTCAGACAACAGGGCTTCGGTTTGATTCACTCCGGAGAACTCCTTTAGGCTATGACGTCAGAGACAATGTGTGTCACACAAAGGACGGAGCAGGGCAAGAAGACAAAGAGGGGTGTAGTTAGTTAGTTACCAAGCTTGGTCTGCAATGTGCTGATGCGCTGCTCCAGGGCTCGCTGCACCGCCGTGCTTTTCTCCAGCGCCTGCATGAGGCTGGGCAGGTTCACCATGGAGCCCTTGTAGCTGACCATGTCTGTGCTGTTGGCCTTGGCGCCTCCGCGGCGGCTGGACGCCCGCTCTTTAGTTGTGCTGGCCTGGCCAGGGAGCAGGGCCTGGTTCCCTGGGGGGGGGGCACAAGGAGATTTACTGCGTGTTTGAATCCATTATTGTTCCTCAGTCTGTACGTGAGCGCCATGACAGGATCTTTAATTTGTTCTGACTCTCTATGCTTGTTTCTGTTTCTTTAAATGATACAGACAGTAATCAGTAGGCTACTTAAGTAGTCATAATATTGACTCTAGACTGATAGGTGATTAAGATTAAGGTATTCTAGAGCAGTACGAATTTACTTCTTTTGACTAGTCTAATGCATTTACAAGCGATCTTCATGTTGATTTTGATGGTGATATATTCCTTTTTTTATGTGAACTTTATTTGATTACGACAATGCAGATTAACGAAGACACAACACAAGCCTGATACTGATATTTCCTTGAAAGCTGACGCAGCGATTGGTAATGTACTCGCATCCTAAGCCCCTTGTTTGTTTATATAGTTAGTTATTGTTTACACAGTTCAGTATTAGAAAGACTGAAATGTGTCTCCAATCGAGTGTGTGTGTGTGTGTGTGTATGTGTGTCCTTCCTCTCACCTTGTAAACTGATGTCACACGGCAGCTCTGAGTCATCCCACTGGGCACACAGCTTGCGGTAGTGACACAGGTCAGTGACTGTGGTCTTCTTCACCAAATCCATTGCCTGAAAAACACACACACACAGACGGGTTGGCAACACCTCAGCCAGAGTTCTCACCTTGTGTGTAGCCAAATCCAAAGTTCAGATAGAAATAGAGAGAGACAGAGAGAGAGTGAGAGATAGAGAGAGAGAGAGAGAAAGAGAGAAAGAGAGAGAGAGAGAGAGAGAGAGAGAGAGAGAGAGAGAGTTCATACAAAATAGTTTCTTCAGAGAAGGACATTAGGAGAATGGAAGAGTCTGGAGCATGCTCCGAGAGCACGGACACAGTGCTATCAGATCTATAATAATAAACACACACACATGCACACACACAGACACACACAAACACACACACACCTGAGCAGGAGTGAGGTACAATCCTAGAGACAGCAGAATGTTCTGGAGATCCTGTTCTCTCAGACTGCCTTCCAGCTTCCGGTCAAAGAACACCCACGAGAGCAAGACGCTACGGGGGAGCGCAGCGCTCCAGCCGAGAGGACGATCCTGCGACACCACAGGGACAGTAAGACGCAGAGGAAAAGACACAATGAAATGGACATGAAATCAACTCAGGAAAATCGCATGCTGAATGTACAGTAACGTGGTGTAGGTAATTACATTTTCCTTAGTGGTGTGGTTGTCTGCAACATCTGCAGTCTTCTCTTCCTCTACCAGCGCCTCTGTTGCAATGGAAAGAGATAGTGTGTGCAGAACTTTTTAAAAGACCAGCGTACAGTATGATGGTTGACAACTTGAATGGTTGACGAAGGACTGTGTATTTATATATTTGGTTTGTCAAAGTGTTGAGGACTACATGAACTGGATGGTAACCTTACGAGGGATGTAGTAAGCACACACACACACACACACACACACACACACACACACTTACCGCCGCTCTCGTTGTTCTTTTTGTCCTCTGCCAGCTCCTCTGTCTCCTCTGCCACCTCTGGCTTTGCTTCTTCCTCCTCCTCTTTCTTTCCCTTCTCTCCGTCCTCCTCTTTCTTTTCCTTCTCTGTGTCCTCCTCTTTTTCTACAGTGCCCTTCTTCTTCTTTCCCTCCTTGCTGGCAGCCCTTCTCTTTCCTTTCTCGTTCTTCTTGGGCTCCTGCAGGAACAACAACAAACGCACCTTTAGCTAGCTATACTCCACACATTGCTAGCAAAGCAACAGATAATTACAGTACATGATTATGCATCTCAATGTGTCTTCACAGATGTCTTTGTACACCACCAGTCGCTGCCAAACAAGCCTAACGTTGCCTAACAAAGCAAATCCTGTTTCATTCCCATCAGTAAAGAAAGGTGCATTGGGATAATAAAAGTAATTGTTTTTTCACTACGCCTTCAGAGGCCAGTTTCCCATATGAATTAAGGTGAGGCACTTGCATGTAAAAATTTTAAAATCTCTGCTTGTAAGTGGTAGGCCTCATCAGAAATAAATTTCTATGGGTAGGCCTGACCAAACATTCTAAATTCCGTTCTAGAATCTCTGGCCCTGTCTGACCCTATGGACTGACCTTAGCGCTGCTGGCTCCTGCATCGGCTGTTTCCGTGGCGCCGTCCTCGCTCTGCTCGGCTTTGGGCTCGGTGCTCAGAGGCAGGCAGCTGAGGCAACGGTAGAGCTGCAGTCCGAAGTCCCTCTGCAGCATCTCACAGAACAGCTCAGCCATCAGGCCAACCTGAGACAGGACAACCACAGCAAACACCACATTAACATGTCTATAAACACCACCAACATGCTTATTAACATCAACACAGAGAAGTTAGTAACATGCTTATTACCAACTCCACAGGGACCAAAATAGCACATAACACCATAAAAATGAACGTGTAGAAACGTGTGATTTAAAACCAATAATGAATGAAAAGAAACTTTATAAAGTCAATGTAAGTTAAGTATGCTTTGTAAAACACCAACACTATAACTATACAAACACAGATTTAAAAAAAAAAAACATTTTCGTTCCAGAAAAGTGGGATCAGGGTCCTGTAGTGTTTTGCAAGTATGAGGGCCTGCCAAGTTATGTGGATTACCTCAAATGTCTCTTGCGTCTTTGAGTTCTGGGGCTCCAGTAGAGAGGCCAGGGAGAGCACGGGCAGGCTGGAGCCAGGACAGGGGTTCACCAGCAGGGCTGGAGGACCAGGTAGAGTGGGGATGGAGTCCTGCAAGGGGGCAGAGCAAAAGAGAAATTAGCGTTAAAATATCCAACACAAAGGCTTTTTTGGGCAAATTCTGGCCCAGATGTTATGAAGATGGCACCATCTTGACACACTGGTCATCACCCTTTATTAGTACTGGAAACCAGGACAGGACTCAACAAATGACATTCATTCACACTAAAAGACATTTTGCTGGCCTTCTGTTGAGCAGGTTTAACGTAAAACAGACCCTGATGAGGGGTTAGTTATCTTTCTGCCATGGCTGAAGTAGTAAGATGAAAACCAGACCTCTTGTTCTTCTTGCTCCTCTTCTTTTGGTGTCGGTTCTTCAGGGTCCACGTGGGGCAGGTTCCACACGTCTGGCAACAGGAACACAACCGTCTCGATCCTCTCCTCTGTCAGATACTTCACCTCTGCCATCTTGTACCTACAATGCAGACCAAAGAAATCAATTTAAAAAGTTTAAAAATTGGATGAAGACCCCCATAGCACAACATACCAGTATTTGTTAGATTTCTTTTAACTTTGTTAGATTTGTCGTCACTTTGGACAAAACCATCTCTCAAATGCAATACACAAAACATAGACAAAATAAAAACGGCACAAACAGAACATTACAACATCAGAAGGTATTCCCAGTAAGGCTGAGTGGACACTGACCACTGCGTGCAGGGGCCCAGGTCCAGGCCCGTCTGCTGGAGGGTGCAGCGCACAGCTGTGTGGATCAGACTAGACGGGTCCTTAGAGGGGCTCGGCCCGTCCTGTGCCGACCAGTGGCCGCCCACCAACTGGAGATTCCCTTTGGACTCCAGCAAAAGGAACTAAACAATCAAGAAATAGAGGAGGGGTCACCGAGAACATAAGTTGATTACTGGTTACAAACTCCACAAAATTTCATCTGACAACTGATTTGTTTACTTTTGCTTTTATTTTCTATCGTTTACTGTGGTTTTATCTTTCTGAGGCACAATGATCTTCCGTCATCTCTTGTGTATGAAATGCACTATAGAATTTAACTTGCCAGCCTTGCCTAAAATGTAAGCACCACTGCTGAACTTTCAGAGGTGGGCTAATAGAACCCTAATGGTCTGAAAAGTATAGAATAATCTTTCCCAAATAAAACCTCCGGGGTAAGGCTTTTAACTGCATGCCACAGGACAGTAGTAGAGTGGCCAAACCTTGATGAGGGTGCTGGGGTGCACCGCGCTCCCTTTTGACGCCTGCTCTTCTTGCCCGAGGAGGCAGCACTCAGCGTAGAGGTCCTCCAAACTTGGCATAGACAGTAACATCACCTGCAGACAACAGAACGAGGCCAAGTACAGCATTCAGAATATGAATGCTAAATGCTAAAGGCTAAATGCTGCCATCCACAGCACTGAAGTATTCTGCAGCTAGTCAAGTCCAATCATTAGCCTTGAGGCTACAATCAGCAAGCAAAAGATTCAGATAAAATGTACGACTTAAATCGTAGCAGAGGGTTTATCTACCAAGTGTTAAATGCATGCATTAGCTCTGATCAACTTGCACTACTAACCGTCCAAAGACATGATAAACAGCAAAGCTGCAGTTCAAAAACGACATGGCGAACACTCCTCACCTTCACGGCGAACTCCGAGTCGGCCGTCTCGGGAGCCTCCTCCGCCTCCTCCGCCTGTTCAGTTGTCTGAGAGGGCCCCGCACGGAACAGGCATGGGCCACAGAGCGGAAGGGGTCGGTCGGGTGGGAAGCTCTCAGTCCAACTCAGCTGCAGGTGGAAGAGAGAGGGGGGCAGCGGCAGGTGGGGGTAGCGTCTCCGGACCTCCAGACTCTCACAGGCCGAGCTGAGCACACAGAAACAGACAAAACCATTGAAGGGTCTCAAACACTTCTTCAGGGTTTATGCTGGTTTCAATTACTTAAATGTAATACATTTTAAGACATTTTTAAGACCATTGTGACTGACATTTAAAACTTGAAAAAAAATAAACATAACAAAGAAAGGCCAAAGAGTTTAAAAATGTCAGCTCTGAGATACAGGTGCTGTTCCAAGTGCGTTTTAGACATACAGCATAATATTTTAACATGTTCAAGCCTGTAACTAGGTATAATTTACAAACAGCATTTGACCAAAAGATGGACTCAATGGACCGATTAAAAAAGGTAACTAGGAGAAAAATTCCAAAGAAGATCCTTATCTCTCCAACTCTGTGCATGTGTGTGTGTGTGTGATGGCAACATTTTTTTTGATAACTGCAAACATTCTTGAACAACAGGAAATGCAGCTTATTCACACCTTTTGCTTCACAACATGTTGTTTGGTGAATTTTATTCCTAACAAGGTATTATGACAGCTGCCTGAGGCTGAGGAAAAATTTACCCACACTACTGACACCAATGATCCTGTCAGTGACATGAGATTTACCACCTTCACAGCTTTCTAATTAAGTGTCACTGCCAGCTTCAGCAGTAAACAACCAGCTGTAAACAACCACATGTACATGACCAAATCATTCAAGAAGTTCTCTTATTTTGCAAAAAAGAGACTCTGCCTTAAAAAGTCTGGCACAGAGATATAATATATGTCTCTTTTCTCTTTTGAATATTGATTTTTTTTCTCATGAACACCACCACAATGACTTACCAGTGTGTGATTATATATACAGTATATATCAGTTTTTGTTAGAAGTATTTTATCTTTACCATTTTTTTATTATGGTACAACCAACGTGTACAAAAGGATTTTAGACTATTAAATAACACCAGAGACACTTGAGTCACACAGAAAAAAATGGTAAAATGACACCTTTGCATACTCTCTGCGTTCTCTCAAGATGCCTGAAGCTGGTTCTCACTAACCCTGAAGGAATTCCCTGAAGGAAATTTTGCACCTGCTACTTGCTTTACTTTCACACTTTAATTAAACAGCATTCCAGGTTGATGCTTGGTAACACTGCCTATGATGATACTAATAATGTGCAATACAGTTTTGTAGATTAAAGGTATTATCTGGACTGAGTCAACCTGTAGTCCAGTTTTTTAATGTTGCCAAGTGCAGTCGTCAGGTATGAGAACAACAGAATTTCATGCAAGATGGACCAATAGCGGAACGGCAGCCAACGCTAACTGATGTGGGCATGAGAGTTTCGTTTTCATATGCCCGCATCTGTTTGCGTCTGTTGGTCTATGTTGTACCTATTGCTGTTGTTGTGATACCTATCAACAGCACTCTGCAGCCTCAAAGAACAGGGATATGGGCTGATCGACTCTTTCCTTTTACAGTGGATCCTTTTGAGGTTATCAGTAATGGTTTACACTATAGGAGATCTGAAGGACACAGGGGTTGATTTAAAGAAAAACCTTCAAATGATGAGGCAGGTCTCAATGGCTGACTAATGCAGCATGATTCAGGACAAGTCTAATGGGTGTCTTAGCCCAATCCATGGCAAGGCGGGTGTGGTAATTTCAGGTTGATTACTTGCGTAAAGCCAGAATGACCTCACTTACCAAACACTGCTGATGTACTGTAATAATGTATGCTCACTATACCACAGACTTATAGAATACTATAGTATAATAATAATATTCTTGTAATAGTAATAGCAATAGTAATAGTATAATAATATAGTATTCTATATGTCCATGCACTAAACTGTACATTACCAGACAAAATATCTCACCGCAACCATCCACTTTTTCGCCTGGTAGCACTTTATTATATGTCCAACTGTATTGTCTACTTTATTGCATCTGCAGTACTGGGTGTGTGAGTGTATTATGGCTTTGCTACAATATGCTAACTGGCCAGAGACAATGACGAAAAGCCTGGGCGTGCCTCACCTGTCCCGTGGGAAGCAGGAGAAGAAGGGGCAGCTCTGCTGGGGCGCAGTGGCGCTCTTCTTGGGTGCCTCGTCGTCAGACGTCCCTTTCCACCTCCTCCGCTTCTGGTGGATCCCGTCCCCTCCCCACGGACCGCCATCCTCCCTGTGGGCCCAGAGGCAGGCTCAGTGCTTCAACACAACATGCTTCATCACAACGCCCATCATGATGTCGAGATCTTTCTGTTCTGCATACGCTGGTAATTAAATAACCGCCAGGAAAAGGAATGACAATAGGGGCAATTCCACGCAAAATTGTCACATCCGTAACACCAACACAGTGTCAAAGTATGAGAAGATGTGAATGACAATTACTTCAAACTGGCAGCTAATGCTCGAAGATGCAGGCATATGAAAACATGCCCTCATCAGTAAGCATTGGTTGGCGTTTCGCTCTTTGGTCTACCGTGCATGGAATTTTGTCATTGTGAAACCTATTGTTCACATGTCACTTAGCAACATGAAACAACAGGGCAGTGTGTTTAGGGCAACAGGGCAAAGTTTACAACCACACACCTCATCACCCCAACCCTCACCCAGTTCACGCACCCCTTCCCCAGACTCACCAGCGGCCTCCTCTTCGTCCGCCTCCCCCGTCACTATGCCTCTTCCTGGAGCTAACGCCGCCGCCCCAGCCCTCATACGGAGCCCCCCATGGTGGCTGTAGGTGGTGAGGCGGCATCTGCAGTAAGCCTGTCGAAAGAGTACCAGTTACCAGGAAGTACCAGTTAAGAACTAACACCATATTGCCTTAGAAGTTAACTTATACCATGAGAATTTCTCACAGAATCTCTTTCTCTTTCTCTCTCCCTACATACAGTACATATATGATCTATCCATCTATGATATCAGCTTTTATAATTTGCATTGAGCAGCAGCCTATAGCCTCGGTCCCACCAAGGCACTCACCTTTGCCAGGGTTGGACTGCATGTTGGGGATAAGCGGCGGAATCTTGGGGGATTTGAGGAGTGGTTGTGGCTGCCTACCCAGGATGCCAGGTTTCTGATTTGATGACATTGAAGGCAGTAGAGGAGGAGGTGACTTGAACGGCTGTGTGGAGACCATTATTTAGGTACGCAGAAAGTGAGCATGTGGGATCGAAGGGTGAAGCCCTTTATGTGTCCAGTGCAGAATATAGCCATTGTGACATCTGAACTGTAATCGTGAAATGTTTCAGTGTACCGCATACCTGACCATTAAGAGTTTGAACAGTCTGAGCCGTCCAACTAAGGGCCTGAGCAGAGTCTTTGACAGCTTTCACAAGCACTTTCTCTCCTAACTGGGGATATCTTCCAATAACATCACTGCAAAGAAATAAAAAAATAAAATCTAATAAAAATCATGGAACACAACATAGAATAACAGAGCAATTCGTAAAGTCATTAAATATAGCACAGTGTTGTGAAAAAGCCAACAATATTTTAAAACAATGTTACTTTTGCTTTACCTCATCTGGAAGTGCACGTCCTGATCGACCATACCATAATTATCCTGTAACTGAGTCACCACTCCCGTGAAGACTCGTTGTTTCATCTAACAAAACAAACATTGGTCTTTATGATGGTAATAATAATTGTCAAATAGCACACAAATGCAGAACATACAATATCACGTGCAAATGCAAAACACTGAAAGTCACTAAAACTGACAGTACATACCGGAGTTTCCATTGTAAGTGGCGAGTTCAACCTGCAGGGTGCGACTTCTGAATAGGTTTGAGATCTGGATGAGCTAGTGGAAGAGAATGGTGTACTTTAACATTCAACTGGTCAACTCTCACCTCCCATTATCTGTGCTCACTCTTTCAGCTATTTCGGATAGTTGACTTTCATGACGCAAGAGGTTAGCTGACGTCAGCTAGCAATGTGTTTATAGATAACCCCTTGCTATGATTTTCTAAGTATTCGCAGCTAAATATCCCCTTGTTTTCTGTAAATAGTGACATTTTAATGTATTAATGTGGTGGTTCTTAATATAAGCATCAGATATGCTGTACAAACAAAAGCCATAATAAACGTGGTATGCTAACAAGGGACTGCACCTTCACCGGCTATAGCCTAATAGCCTTGAATAGGTCATTTTAAGGGCTATCATAAAATGCATACATATAAAAGGCATGCAAGATAACGTGGAAAGTATGCTTTGATTAGCAAAATAATTATTCATATTACTGATTTTACAAGGATTCCCCTGAATGCCGGTTTTGTGTAAGTTCACTGAAAAACAGAATGAATGTGCAGACCTTATGGCTTTACAGTTCGGGCTTTCAATGGGGGTAACGTACTGATTCCGCTAACGCAGCTAACGTTAGCTGGTAGATCCAGCAAGTTAGGTTGACAAATATTGAAGACTATTCAAGACATCTCATTATACTTTCAAATGTATTGTTTTTGCAAAACAACTGCAAAGTGCATCTTTAATTAAGAGAGAGATTCAGCAGCAACTCACTTTCCAAGCGTTTCCTTCCTCCTTTGCCTTTGTTTATTTTTTGATTGACACGGAAGGCGTTCAGCGGGAATACATCAGTGCTAATGCCACGCACGCCGACTAGTGGTTAAATACATTAGTGACACTATACTCCTGGAGGAATAAAACCATGTAAACCCTAAATTAAACTTTTTTTTTCTCTTAATCATAATATCTTCTACTAGCTTTCATGTGAACAACACCGAATAAGAAAAACACATTTAAAACATCTCTACAGTGCTATACTTTTAATGTTCAACACGAAGAGGAAAAGATTATCCTACTTGATGTTCACCTCCCAACCAGCAGATGTCGGTGTATCCCTTTTGTCAAAGTAACCATTCTGCTCCCTCTTCGAACTCAGTGAGACAAACACACGTGGGAAGAATGGCTGCCGACAACGTTGAGTTCCATGAGATGGGCTTAGATGATCGCCTTTTAAAGGTAAATTTAAGTTTCTTGCGTTAGTACTTTTGCCTGGATTCGCCAAACCATGTACCACTTTTACAGCTGTTTGAGTTTAGAGCCCTGGGATTCCTCCTACAGGCAGACTTATGCAGCGGCAGCCGTTCTGTTTAAAGTGCTTTGGAAACTTGTCATGAAATGCTAACATCATTAGTAGTTCGTTTATTCCTATTCCCTTTGACTTGAGACATTTATGTGTAAGCAATTTCTGTGGTTTTTGACAGGCTATAGCTGACCTAGGATGGGCGCAGCCCACGTTGATCCAGGAGAAAGCTATCCCACTGGCACTGGAAGGTAAAGACCTCTTGGCTCGAGCTCGTACTGGCTCCGGTAAAACTGCAGCCTATGCCGTTCCTGTTATTCAGCGGATTCTGACTTCTAAACAGGTTTGTTACACTTCTGTAATACAACATGTCAGAGGGACTGTTGGTTCTAACGTTAGCTGTCGTTTTGAACTGACTGGACTAACGTTATTAAATGACTGAAGCATCTCCTGTTTTGTTTGGCAGGCTGTGCGCGAACAGGCTGTCAGAGCTTTGATACTAGTACCCACCAAAGAGCTAGGACAGCAAGTACAGACCATGGTTCGCCAGCTCACAGCCTTCTGTGCTAGAGATGTCAGAGTTGCAGACATCTCAAGCAAGGCAGACATATCAGCTCAGAAGTAAGTTCACACTGACTGTACTAGAGGTTTGGATGTGAACTAATGTTTAACATCCTACCCAGTTTATCTTGTAGTGTTTTCAGTGTATGTCTTACCATATGCTTTTTGCTTCAGGCCCATCCTGATGGAGAAACCCGATGTGGTGGTGGGTACACCCTCACGAGTGCTAGCCCACATTAATGCCCAAAACCTGGTACTCCACTCCTCCCTGGAGATGCTGGTTATTGACGAGGCAGATTTGGTCTTTTCCTTTGGCTTTGAGGCAGACCTGAAGAATCTACTGTGGTATGCTTTTCACATTTGGGACTTGAAAATCACATGCATTACACTAAAACTACAGCTGAGGGGCTGAATGAAAAAGTTACCATGTGGTAAATGGGATGGTAATTGAACACATAGGCCTACAATTACAACTCATACCACCTGAGTCATGCAAGTGTTGATTTGTTTTCTTTTGCAGTCACTTGCCCAAGATTTACCAGGCATTCCTCATGTCTGCCACGCTGAACGAGGATGTGGAGGCCCTGAAGGAGCTGGTACTTCACAACCCTGTAAGTACCCAGTGGACCTCAGCGATGCTACTGCCCACATGTCCATTAGTAACTTAATAGCATAACATTATCCACCCAAATCATGGGCATCTCCCCTTGATCAGCTTGCTGCCTGCCCCCCAAATACATTGTGAAAAAGTCCGGCCTCTGGAGACAACACAGGGGCTGTAAAACATCAAACAAACACTAGGGCACAGGCTGTGCACCAAAACATAAACCACATTTCAGCCAAACACCAACAAGATAGTTAGGGG
>JASCQY010000078.1:12642214-12654317 GCA_030264315.1 Sardinella tawilis | reverse complement strand
ATGATAAAGACTCAGTTGTGGTGTTGCATTGACTTTGGCTCGAGATGACATTTAGATTATCTTATAAAGGATTTAAGTCATTACTATGCTATGACTCAAAGGTAGTGATTGTAACATCGCGAAGAAACACACTATGACATTGACTCAAATAATGCTGTTTATCCCAATCACAGAAAATGCAGAGTGTGCGCTGAAACCTTATGGGTTTAAAATGGAGGAGATTGAGGGCTTCAGGTACCGTTGCCGGGTAGGTAGACAACATCTTAAGTCATATTTGTGGCTCAGCAGATTATTCATTGTTACTTGTATAGTTGGTTTGAAATGATTGATGAACTTGTCAGTAATTGTGAACATTACACTAAGCCAGGTTTGGCTCACCTGTACACCTGTTTGGATGTTGCTCGTCCAATGACTAACACAGATATAAATGTGCCGATAGGACGCCATGCGCTCCGTCACCAAACAGTCAGTCAGAGAAGCCAGACTAAAGGAGATTAAACGGGAGCTGCTGAACTCTGAGAAGTTAAAGGTATCCGTGATATCATGATCTGGGTAACTGTGTCAGGCAGCCAGATTGCTTCATTTTGCTTTGTTAAGCTCAGATCAGCTCTGATTCTGTAATTTTTCTACTAATATGTTACATTTTTAACATTTCCAGACATACTTTGAGGACAATCCCAGGGACCTTCATCTTCTGCGACATGACAAGGACATTCATCCTGCAATTATCAAACCACATCTGAAGAACGTACCAGACTACTTGAGTAAGTTGTTATTGGACATAAGCTATATACCTAAATATAGTCCAACCTATGGCATCATGGCTATCTGTATAGCATGTCTGTATTCTGAAATTGTTTGTGTTCCCTTTTAGTCCCATCCACACTTAAAGGACTAGCCAATCCACTGACTGGTCGCAAGAAAAAAGGAAGGAGTTTTAAGCCCAAGGCCAGGGGGGTCATCAAAACTGACTTTAAGGTCAGAACTAATTTTCTTTTCTGTCTGTTAGGTGTTTAAGTGGTCTAATCATATGAAGCTTTTTAAATCGAATTTAATTAAATTAATCTACATTTGTGTATATATTTTTTTCCATGTTTGTATACTGGTAAGTAGTTGCATTGATGGTTATACATCAATAATCACAATTTTCTCTCTTTTGCTTGCAGAAGAACGCCAGAGGCAAGAACCCACTGAAGACGTTCCGCTTCAAATCCAAAAAGTCCAAAGCTGGTGGAGAAGCAAAGTCATAGAGCCGCTTAGTGGAATTGACTTGACTTCAAGCAAACTAAGGCCAGATCCCCTGTTATTTATCTACATGAACTGTATGAGCAGAGGACTGGAGTTCCAGCACCCTCTCAGCTGCGGTACTCCCCACACACCTCCTTGACACCGTTTGCATGGAGGTCCAGTTGTTCCCAGTTGAAATCATGTTAGGACTCAATGACGGTCTGTAACATGACCATCAAAAAGAGGACGAAAAGCTCTATTTGAGGAGTTATGCACCTGTATTTCCAGGTCTCTGCCAGTGACCATAACAATGTTTTCTATGTATTTGTACAGTTGTAAAATTTGAAAATGTTAAGTTGATTTAAGGCTTTACTCATTCTTGGCGTATGTGTACTCGATGGACTAGTCTGTGGTTCAGGTTGCATTCTTCTGCTACAATAAAAACAATGGCTCTGTGAGCCATATACAGGTTAATCTTATTGAGTGCAAACTGTATATTTCCAATAAAGAGCTTATATATGAAGCTGACAAATTTTGCAAAGTGCGTTCTTTATCATTTGAAGTGATAAACAAGTTTTGTTTTGTTTTTCACCACACAGAAATTGCATAATTGGCAAGGTTCAATAGTTGATACAGTTCATTTATGGTAATACAAAGCCAGACTGAAGAAACAATTAGTCATTAGTTCAAACATAAAATAAAATGTTACATAATGATTATACATTTATAAGTTATTTTTCCAACACTTTGTTTCATGTTACATTGTTACATACATGTTATTCTACATAACATGTATGTTCTGGTAAATATATATATAATGGCGATTCTGATAATACAAGAACAGACACGTACAGTAATGTCAGATAACTCATATGCACTTCTCGATTTCAACAGAGAACATGACAAAGCCACTGAAATAAGGCAACATGGACAGAAGCATATTTCATCAAAAGTGGTTTTAGCGTTGAGTTACAATATGGGGCTGCTACAAAAACATTCATATGAAATATTTTGACGCGTTTATGATCATCGTTTCTTTGCTACGCAGCATGTATTTATCTGAGACAAAGGAGCTCTGGATGTTATCTTTTTTCATTGTGCCTTACCCATAGCACAGTCGTACATCTATGGATTTGCATTTCTGAGAGCAAAATCTTCATATTTTGCATTTTGAAGCAGCAGAAACTAAGAATAAATCTGTAAATGTCAGGTATAGGAGACTCAGACAAAGATACAGATGTGAAAAAGACGTGCGACAAGCAGCATGATGATCTCGATCATACGTACAGGAATGCTTCAATCACATGGATACCCTGCTTGAGTGGCATGGAAATGTCCCTACAAAATTTGGCAAATTACAGGAAAAAAAGGCACCTCTAAAAGGTCCCCCTGAAGCAGTGGGTGTGGGGACATCCCCCAACCCCATGTTACACACACACACACACACACACACAAAATCAAAAAAAAAAAAAAAACACTAAAGCGCTCTATTACACACATAAGCTGCTACACTGCATTATCATCAGAACTTCCAAGTCCTGCGCTCAAATACTTTTCAAAGTTTTTTTTTTTTGTATTGATTTAAAGAAACATGAGCAGAGGAGTTGATTTGCCCACCATTTAAGAAAGGTTTGATATGGGCAACTTCAGGCCCAATTCCTCCAAGGGCTACTGCAGTGTTGGAGTGAAAGGTGTGTTGCTTTGGTGCTGATAAGACCTATCAAGGATACATGTTACCAACAACAACAAAAAAAAAACAGTCAATGTTTCCCGGTAAACTTAAGTCTGATGCGATGAAAAAGTATGCCATAACAATTGAAAGTTAGGCTGTGAATACAGTTTGAAAACCCTCAACTAAGGTAGCATTCCGCTGTACAGTATCAATGGTTTATGGAAAATTATCACGACAAAAGTGACATATACGTGTTTTGATGTAAAAAAAAAAGAAAAAAAAAAGAAACGGCAGCAGTGAACTGTCTAGACTTATATGGGATTCACAAAAAGGATGACAAATATGTATATTATTCTCATGGATAAATTTACTTTGCAAGTTAGCAACTTGAAAGTGTTTCTGGCTTTTATCAGGGTTGGATGAGTTTGCTGTATGCAGATGCCACAACTCTGACGTATTATGGTTTTAATCCCCAAAATGGTTCGTCGCAAAACATGGCTCAAACCACAGTTAAAGGTGAGGTATGGAATTCTCAAACACTGTCAGATTTTGAAAATGGTCCCACCCATGTTCCTGTCCCTTCCCTCCAATGGTTGAGTACGACCATTTGATTGACATGCAACTATCCAATGGGAAATGCTGGTCTGTCAAATGATTGGTTATAGTTTTTCAAGCCCTGTCCATTCTACAGACGATTGACATGTTTCATTTTTATATCAGTGTTTCAAACTCAGTGGCTGTGAGTGGATGATGAAGAGGATTTCAAGTACTGTAATTGCACAAAAATGGCCAAAAAATAGAATTCCATACCCCACCTTTAGCATGGCAATAAATTTGTGTTTAAGTTGAGAGGGTTTACAGCTTGGCACCGGTGAGGTAACGGTTGCTCACTTCCAGCTCATTTTCAGACTCTAACAAAGATTGTCAGGACAGTTGGAGAGCTGTGTGCTTAAACAGATCTAGACACGGAGGTGAATTTATCCAGTACTGCACTAAGTAGACTGAACAAGTAACGCATGACAACTTTTCCTTCAAGATAATAATGAGGTTGTTTAGAAATATAGTACTCGTTATGCATTCTCCAGTTCAGTCTTCTTTTAGTGGACTGAAGAGTTCACTCAAGTCTTCCAGACTTCAAGCACATCCTGTTCATGAAACTGATCAAAGAAATAAAAACTCCCATCAGTTTCTCACTATTGTCTGCTTCATGAAAGTTGATACATTAACCGTTCTTCCTTCACACCGTCTTAACTTCTCATGAACTTGATAAGGAATGAAACATCTTTCAAACACTCAAAACTCAAAAGCAGTTCAGGCCACAATATGCCAAATCACCTGAATTTTTTGAAGTGCTTGTTAACACCATAGACAACTAAAACTCACCACCATTATACATACAGTACAGAATACAGACGACAGCTTTCACATCCAACGAGAGGGTGGGGACTGATTTCATCATGTGACCACACACACACTGCTGTGACTTTAGGTTTCGCAACTTAATAATGGTGCCAAGTACAAAATACAGATTGAGAAAAAGAGTTAAGTGACAAATCAAAACAAAACAAACAAACAAAAATACCTGCCATGAAATCCACTAGCATATCTTGAGTGCACGTGTGCATGTTGTCAGAGGACAAAACATCTGGACAAACCTGATGTCATAAGAGCATGTTTATTGTATAATATTTAATAAGCGCCACTTACAGTCCATCTTAACATCACAATGATTTTCAAGTCAACTGTCCCGTCTACAAATTTGGTCATTATATCTGCCACACACCCACACCCACATCCACACACACACACACACACGCACACGCACACACACAGCTGTTTAGAACACGTACAAGGGGAGGGGGGGGGGGGGGAAACAAACAATCACTGGACTCAACAACGTGAGTTGAACTCAAATCACTCGGCCACATAAAAGCAATACTACAGTTTTGAGTTCCACCAAACGCACTTTCAACATTGCACTGTACACTGTACTGTGTCTTCCTGACGGAAAAAAATTGTTTTTCCTATAACTGTGATGGAGATGCAGTGGTGCTTCTTTACGATACAGACGTTGCATAAGGCAGCCAGCTCTCTACATGTGTCTGTACGGATGTGAAGGGTCGGAGGGTATTTTACACATAAAACAAATGGCCGTCTAAGGTAAGGCACGGTGGGAGGGGTTGCTGTGCCCCTCTCTCTATGCAATGCCTGTACTCCACTTTGCAACTCATTGGAAAAGATAGGGCCCAAGTTTACTCCTGTGGCTGTACTCGTGCCCCCTCCCCCCCAAAACTAACTCTCCAGACAGCAGCAGCAGCACATGTGTGGTGCACTCTGGGAAATCAGGCCCCCGTTGACCCCATAGAACTGTATTCTTTCTTTTTGTTTTTTTTTTCGTTATTTTTGATTAGCTCTTCCCAGAGTCTTCATTTCCTGTGAATAATTCCCCTCTTTCCTCTGTGACATCTGAGAGCCGTAATGTGTCTGCCCCAGCCAGACAGAGAGGGAGACAGAGAGAGAGAGAGAGAGAGAGAGAGAGAGAGAGAGAAGAAGAAGAGAAAAATAGAGAGGAAAAAGAAAGAAAGATGGTGGCTGGGAGGAGTCAGATCTGTCACACCATCCCCTGACATCACATCACCTCACAACAAGAGTTCTGTTTCCTTGCCTGCATTTGAGAAAAAAAAAAAAAAAAAGAAAAAGACAGACAGACCGAAATCAATACTTAGTTAAAGGAGATATCCGGAGTGAATCAAACCGAAGCCCTGTTGTCTGAGGCTGCCGAGTGCTGTCGATAGGTATCCGAACGACAGTAGTCGGTACAACGTAGACTGAATTCACGAACTAGCCGCTACCGCTAACTGATTAGGGCATATCTTTTTCGCTATGGTTTCGGTTTCATATGCCCTAATCAGTTAGCGGTGGCGGCCAGTTCACAAATTCGGTCCATATTGTACCTACTACTGTCGTTCTGATATCGACAGCACTCGGCAGCCTCAGACAACAGGGCTTCAGTTTAATTCACTCTGGATAACTCCTTTAAAGTGAATACAAAGAGCGTACATTTCTTTACCATTATCCATACCTAATTCAATTACATGAGTGTGCAATTCCTAAGGGGCCTCACAGAAATGGGAGCTTTAAGCCCTCTGAATGACTCTAAAGAAAGAAATACACAGGACCATTGAGCAGAATTGAACTCACTGTTTTGTAGAAGGCTTTTGACTGGTTGCCGAGGTGTTCTGATTTCTGTACCAAATCATCCAGCTTTTCGCCTCGTTCCAGGAGTGACTCCATTGTGTTGTGCTGTGAGAGGTCAATGAAAACTGTGAATATCAATAAAATCTGATAACAGCAGAGACTCTTGGGGGTGGGGTGGGCACTAGGGTAAAAGGATTTCATCAATCTGTCTAATGACAACTTACAAGAATAATTTTTGTTTCGTCTAGTTCGGCTTGGACTTTTGTCATGGCATCAGCTTCTCTGGGATTCTAGAAGGGGAAAAATCGAGAAATAATGCAATTGTTTGTGCGAGGAACAAAACACTGTGATTTACAGTATATCAATGTGTTAACATGACTTAACTCATGTATCTAAGGATGAATCGTAAAAGGGTGACAGACAAGTTTGTTTCTTTTACGCCACCACAGAAATGAACAGACCCACTCCAAAGACACAAGTACTGAGTGACTACATGCTTCAGCAAAGCTGTGCCGGACACATCTCTGCTCACCTGGTATTTGGCCAGGTAACCATCCAATGCAGTGAACTGAATGGTGGCTGGGGAACCGGAGGGCCAGTCAATACGGTCCACTTGCCTTGAGAAATCGTCCAATACCTGTGACAGAGGCCCACAGCAGAGAGATTACATCTCCACACTGCAGCCACAGCCCTGCAGCTTTCTGCGTACAGAGGCCCTTTTCAATAAGCATCGGCGACGGCATAATCCATATCACAAGGTCAGCGTTAAACTGCCACTCACTATAGACAGCAGTCACATACTCATTTCGGAAGAACACATTTGTCCAGAGAAGCAATGCAAAAACAAATCTGACCATATATCACACTGCATTCTCTCCAATAACTGTGTCCAGTCAATATTGGTAGAGGTCAGGAGGCAGAATGAAAGCAAATAAATACCTAAGTATTTACTGGAAGCTCTACCTAATTCCATGCAAGCTAGCCTTTCACGTTTATGCTCACAAATTAACTATAGTGTACCAAACAATGATACAATTCTTGTGAAATTATTACACAGTTGTCAGTAAATAGTTAAATCAGTTAAAACAGGTAAATCACGGTGCTAACACTTACCTTGTCAAGTAAAGTGAAACATACTCGGGATGGGTATTCACTGTCTGCAATCACTACTGCTCCAAGAGAATCATTTCGCACATACACGTGACATAGGTAGTCTAGGTAAAAAACAATCATTGTCACCTTGGTTAATAAAGAAACAAAGGAATGGCCTGATCATATCCATCATAATGAAAAGCATAAACTGAATGTAGAATGACATCAAAAGAACGCAATGCATGTACTTCATAGCAACACTTTCTGAAGTTTTCCTTTGATAAAGGGGTTTTCAACAATGACACTTCCAGGTGAGACTAACCCTGTTCTTTAACTGATGCTCGGCTTCCCAAACCAGACCGCTCCACAATCAGTGCACTTGTAAAGGTCATAAACTCCTGCACACTGTAGACAGAATGAAATCAAGTAAACAACAACCAATTATGCCATGGTATGGTTAGTTACACAGCTCAAATTGCTAAGGCTAAGGCTAGGTCCCTAACCAAATAGATCACCACAAGGAATTTAACATCTTCCTATGCATAACCAAAAGAAACTGTCCAGCTGGAAGGCTTTGGCAAACTACAACCAATCAACCAAGTGAGTTAAGCTTTGCATGTAAATGTGATGACTACTGACAGTATCAGGGATTCAATTTTTCCCACCTGGATCTCTGGAAGAAGCTGAAGGATGACAGATCATAGGCAGCTTTCAGCAGGTTGGACTTTGTGGCTCCTTTATGTAAGACACTCAAACTGTACAGTTTCATAGTGATGGGGGAAAGGAACCTGTGATAGAAAAGAGATATCTTCACTCATCTCTTGGCTTGACTCAGCCTGGTGGTAGTTTCGGTTACATTCTCTTTATTTTCCTGATTACAAGGGTCTCATTTCGGTTTCACTCACATAACATGTCAGTGTTTGTTAGAGTATACCCCTCACACAACTCGGCCAGACACTTGATAATAGGGGGACTTTAACTGCCTAATTGCCGTGATTTCACTGACGGACTGAAGCGTTTCTATACACAGTATAATAACTGAACGTGTTTCGTTCATGTAAACAAACTGTAACGTTATCAACTGACAGGGTGGTAGCGTGCCTTGAATCTGGCGTGATGTTACGGAAAAGACTGACAATTCACTGTAGGCTAAATATCATAGACAGCTAACGTTAGTAAATGCTCAATCAAAAGCTGTCGCCAGCTAACACAAGTCAAATTCTGCTGTAAAACAGCGGTTTGTTACAAATCTTGTAACGTCAAGGATTCTCCACAAGATCAGCCGACACTTGAGAAATCTCAGAATAAATTCTATATAACTGTTCATGTATATGATTAGATTCCACGCTGATGAGTCTCGTCTGATAGCTTTACCATAGCTAATGTTATCCTAGCTTCACTATCCTGAGTCGTCTTCACAGAGACGTGTCACATACTGGGCAACAGGCTACCTAAGAGGCTAACCTAATTAGCTGGTGGCTAGCAAGTTTTCTGGATGTTTTAGCTAGCTACACATACAGCTGGCACTAACGGTAATACTTTGTATTACTAAGCATTACTGTTATTATTCCTATAACGATATAGAGCGACGGTTACCCTTACCTTTGTTACAGTGTCCAACAAAAACTTCACAGACTGAAGTGACAAACGAAGATAAAATAAAAAATATTCCTTTAAGTCTGCTAGCCGGGTAGCTAGCCACAAACTAGCTTAACCTCGTAGGCTATGTTAGCTAGCTAGGAATCAAATTTGTTCTCCTCGATCCAGAGATATAAATACGCTATTAAAAGTCTCAAACAATTACCCTAAATTTCAGCCATGTATGTAAGACAGCAACGTGTTATTTTAAATCAATATAATGTTAGTCTATCCAAAATGGAGAAACTTGTCTTATCCCAACTGGCTGGTTACTTTAGGATCAATCTACGTTCACAGAAGAACACAATCGTTCCGGACCACTATTTCAAAGTAAAAGTAGGTTTGGGACTGGGGGACCTGGCTGGGCGTGTGTTGTTTCCACTAGAAGGCATATGCCAATTTAGTTTGACTTGGCATTTACGGTTTAATATAAAAAGTAGTAAGCTTATTACATTCTTCTAGTCCATCCTATATAAGATCTTCTATGTTATAATGAAGACAAGAGATAAATAACACCTTTGTTTTTGTGTCTTTATTTGAAAAAAATAAATGTCCATGGAAAAAAAAAACACACACACATTGAATACATAACAATTATGCGTAATACCTATACATTTGTGTGAGTGAAGAGTAAAAGAAGTCAAGTGTGCCATATAAAATATTTAAGGCATAGGCCTATCTTAAAAACTATAAAAAACATGACAGTTCCTCCAACCATTAAGTTATTCCAAGTCTGTACCTGAACCTCTTTGCGCAGCAGAGAGAGCATTTTCTTTAATAAGCTTTTTAATACTCAACTAGTACAGCACTAGAGAATAGTACCTTGTGCTAGGAAAGACATTTAAAGACATTTACATTATTAGACTGGCTAAGCCTAATACTCATCAATTGTATATTCAAAGGTGTCATCAATCGTGGCCTCAGGCTCAAAGAGTTCTGTCTCAATGGGAGAGGGAGATGTTAAGCTGCTGTCCATGTCAAACCAAGAGTCGTACCAAGATGTGGTGGTCTCAGTTACTGGCTCAGTGGTGGTCGGGGGGGTTGTGGTTGTTGTGGTGGTGGTGGTGGTTGAGGTGGTTTGTGCTGGGTACCTGCCACCACCTCCCAGCCTCTGCTGACGCAGCCTGCGCAGACGCATGATGCGCAGACGACGGAGACGCTCATTCTGTGAGCCAGCGGGGCCCACTTCGTCGCCTCCTCCAACCCTGTCGTTGCCCCGACTGACCTCTACACTTTCTGTTGGCTTAGGTGCCGGCTTGGGTATCAGACGGATTGGCCTGTTGCCGTTGTTGGCCATGATCTGCTTGATGCGGTCCCAGTTGGATTTGGGCAGTGAGAAGCTGCAGGGGGTGGCAGACGTCTCATACCCCACTGGGCAGATACGGGTCCTCTGTGTGTAACCATCAGCCCGGGCAGTCACACGGTATTCACCAGGGTTCAACAGCCGCCAGTAGTCTCCGGTGGGAGCTATAGGATGAAAAACAGTCACATCAAATCATCACCAAATAATCATGATGTGGGGGTGTTGTGGTGCAGCTGGCTACAGTGCACCCTTAACGGGCAGGTGGCCATCTTCCCATTTCCTGATCCCACCCCAACTCTCTCTCCAACTCACTTCCAGTCTCTCTTCACTGTCCTTTAAGTATAAAGGCAAAAGCCAAAAATATAGTTAAAACGTAAAGTTTTTTGGCCTTGAAGCTTATTGCAAGATTTAACATTCTGAAAGGGGACCTTATTAACTGAAAGCATTCAGTTTAAGAAGGGCAAATGTTTTGTGTTTTGGCTTGAGGTCTGGTTATGGTAGTCTTTTGTTTTTGCTGAATAGGCATTTCAATTGTTTTCAGCAGGCAAACACCATGTTCCCAACTGGCCCTAAAGCAAAACTGAATTAGGCCAAGGATGTGGTTAAATGTTTACGGGCATTTTCTGGATCAAGACTTTCAGATCTTGTTCAGCTTTCCAAGTAGCCTACCAAGTGCATTTTGTCATTTTGTGCAACACTGCAACCTCATCAAAAGCATATTTGTTATATAACATATAACAAGCGTCATACTTTTATTAAGAGCTCATAATCTGCAGCAACATCATCCTAAACTTTCATTTTTATTGTATTTATAAATGAAACATGAATTTGCTCAGAATTGTAGATTGCTTGACAGACTTGTTACCTTGTTACTGAGGGAAAAATTGAGTTTTGTAATTTACATAATACAAAAGTCAGTCTGAATATTTCATTACTGACAGTCTATTGCTGAGACATAAAGTGACATACATAAAACAGTCCCACTGTACCTGTCTTCACATCATGCTTAATGCCCTCCACTGAAATAGTGGCATTTGGAATGGGGTTTCCTTGCATATCTCTCACCACGCCCTTTATGCCACGGTGTACCTGGGAAAGGAAATCATATTGTCATTACCTATTTTTTCCTAAGGTGTTTGATCTTAGTACAGGGATGTGAAACGAACAACTGGAACATTTTTTTTGCTCTTCAGTTTCACATTCCTGAAACCAGGAAGTTGTTCTTCATCTTTAGTCTGCGTCACTTGATCTGTTATCACTGGTGTCATATTAGGGTATGTCTTCAGATTGCTATCATCCTGTTGACAGTTAGCCTGGCGACGCCATCCTATGTTCTCCACCAAAAGTGTTTGCCGGACACCGAAACCTGTGAATAGCATGCTTGGCCAGACCATGGCGAGGCCGCGAGCGTGGCCGATAACGTCACGGAATGGGCGGGCCCAGGCTAGTTGACAGTAGTCTTCTTCCTGAACGTAGTCCTTTCATTGAAGATTCATTATCAACACTCAACACTAACACCACAGCTGAAGGAAGTCTTAAGAAGGAAACACAAGGCTGAGTTAAAAATAACTAGAATATTTTAGACTTGATACTAAAAATTAAACATAACACCATGGGCCTGGACTGGAAATGTTTGATTACGATGTTTTAAATGTAAATCATTCAGGTAACATCATATAAAATAATTCAAATTACATAATTGCTTTGCAGTGTAATTACAGACATGAAATGGCATATTATTTGTGTGATGTAATTTCATATTATTTTGCATATAGTTTTATATTTGTTTACCTGCTCCATGAAGGCCAGCAGAGCCTCTCTGTTGTTCTCCCACTCCTGAGGAAGTTCACTCTCATGAGGGAATTTATCACAGCCCAGAAAAACAGAAATCTCTAAGCAATTTGTATGCAGGTAGCTGAAGTCATTCATGCCTGCAGAAAACACAGAATGAATGTATAAATAATTTAAATATA
>JASCQY010000078.1:12621027-12631740 GCA_030264315.1 Sardinella tawilis | reverse complement strand
CTCTACTGTGAGTGATGGGTTGCAAGCATTCCTTGAGCGTTCCTGTCCAAGAACCAGGTCAACTGATAAAACAGAAAAACACTTTCACTTGTCTTTCCCAGGGGAGTTATTTGTCTATCCTTTTGTCAGAATTTAACTTGCTAAGAGTGTGGAAAATTTTATTGGTCTGAGCAGTCTTAAAAACCCAGACTATAATGTTACTACATGCTCTTACAGTAACATGAATCTGGTTCAGTGGTTCTTGAGTGGCCAAATATGTTGTCTGGCCTGTATTTTTTAATCACAAACAGACAACATGTGCTGCATCTTGTTCTGTATTGTCCTCATTAAAAACAGGAGTGTGTATTTATGCATTGGACACATTGAGACTGTTTTCATAATTCGCTACGTGTTTTGATAAAGTGGGGCGCAGGGAAACATCTGCAACATATTAAAAGTGTGGTGCATGGTGGGCTTGTGGAGCACTGGAGCTGAAAATGAAAGGGGGTAGGTAACATGTTGCACCACACAGATGATTTAGACTAGAATTCCACTCTCACTGCTGTGCACTTTACATAAGACAGCAGAGAGTATTTGATTTACTGAAAAGAGCAGTGCGTTTCAACAGCTTCCCTGAAACAATCTCTTGAATGAAAGATTGCTGCTTCATGAACTTGAAAGAGTTATTTGGTTGAATAAAACATCTGAAGTAAACTGATGGCTTCTAGAGCAGATTTCTGTTCCACTGACAAGAGCGAGGGTTGGATGCTAGATAAATGCAGCTCCTTCTGCTCTGAGGAGAAGACAACCTATAAACAAAATCACTTCACTTATGAATCACTACTTAGGCACTGCTGCCCTACATACCACACAATTACTCACACAACTTCTAGAATCCATTTGTTTCCTCCAGGCCATGGACTGCCCGTAACAAATGCACAATTAAAAGTTATGATTTGGAATGGAATCTATAGTATCTCCACACCTAGCAATTTGAAATCCTCCTACTGGCGACAGTAACAGTGATAGTTTTATGCACTTCAATGCAAACCAAATGTCTGGTCTAAGGAGTTCTCCTAACAGTGCAACTTCAAACCACAACCTACTCCTTCATTACGGCAAGAAAGGGGCTTTAGAGGGGGAAGAGGAGGAGGGGGAACGAGGGAGATTTCTTTTTTTATAAGTGTGTAGAATTCCCGTATACTCCTGTCTAGCAGGCAGCTGGCTTTTCCATTTCGTTCCTTCAGTATCCCAATTTCTTTTCCAAATGCGGTCACTGCTGAAGTGCTACTAGTTCTGCTAGAGCATGTTTGAACAGATAGAGGAGAAGAACAATCATTTGGAGAGTGTGTAGTACACAGTGACTGGACTGAACCACACTGTCCACCACTGATAAGCCTTGCTTGGCTATGTGGAGACTCAGTGACAGAGAACAGCTGTGTCTGTGGGCTGGCGGCCAGTGACTCTTACCACTGTCATGGAAACACAAAGACCAGACTCACCACTTGCTCAGCTTTTTTTTTTTTTTTAGGACAAAATGAGTGCAGAAAGTACAGTGGAGACCAGATGGTCTATCATTGTGATCAGTGTACTATTACAATTAAGATATTTCAAGGATGAAACATTGTGATCTTTTTATACTTTTGCATTTAATAAAGTTTAGTTATCCTTCACATTACTAGTCAGCATTAACAGAGAGCTGCCTTTTCTAGACCACAAGGATTATTTGCATATGAACTTTAACAGTAATGACCTTCACCTGTAGGGTCATCCTGTGGAGATCTCCTGGCCCTTGGGTCATGTCTGATGGCGTCCTCCACCCCAGCTGCAGGGCTGTCCATCCAAGTCCAATCTGCCTCTCTCCCCTCCAGCCCTGTCATTTTCTCGGCAGGCGCCTCATCATGCTGAATCAGTGCCCGTCTGGCCGTCTCCTCGTCTGTCTGCTCTTCCGCGCCGCCAGTGCCGGCAGCGATCCAGCACACAGCGAGCAGCCAAGCCAGGAGCGCCAGCGGCAGCTCCCCACGCATCCTCATCTCCGATGCTGCTCTCGCCGAGAAAGGAGAATGGACTGAGGTGTGTCTTGTACGGCTCCTGAAAGTGTTGAAGTAGTCCAGGAGAAGTCCTTAAACTCCCTTGGTAAAGACAACAATAACTCTTACACGTTCAAAAACAACTGAAAAAAGTAAAAAAAATTTTGATTCACCATATGGTTAGTATGAAACTGCTGCAAACAAATGTCAAAATGAATCAGAAAGGCTTTGACTTTTAAAAGCTGAGAAATCGAAGACAAAGATATTTATCTTTTCTGCTTCTTGTTTATTTGAGAATAAATTGGCCTATGTTACGAAAGTCCTGAAAAGTTGTAGGCTACAGCAGGGATGGACAGAGTGACTGCAAGAGAAGCTGGAAGCCTCTACAGTCAGCCTCAGTTTCCCTTGCGTGTTTCTTTTAAGAGACTCCTTCACAGTCAAATTCCTCTGACATCCCCCTTTTAGGGTGGGAGGGCTAAGAAATCACCCAAAACGTCACATTCCAGGGGAGGGGACAACAAAGAGGCAGAAGCAGAGGGGCAAGACAGAGAGAAAAAGAGAAAGAGAGAGAGAGAGAGAGGGAGGGAGAGAGATGTAGTTTTACTCCAAAAAAGCAGATTATATTCTTCAGTGGCCTCAAATCAAAGTTACAAAGTCTGTTTGGGTTTAAGAGTACAGCATTGCTAAATATAAACACAATCTTGCACAACTAAAGATTTTGAGGGGTTGATGGAGGCTCCACTAACTCTTACCTCCTACCAGAGCCTTGTATTCACTGACCTGTGTCAAAACAGACCCGTAAAACACTAGCCCCATCAAAGTTTTGCAAGCTGGACCTGAAGTGAGACAGGCAGACAGACAGTGAGACAGGCAGACAGACAGTAAGATGTGGCTCGGACACACTTCAAGCTCCAGCCCTTCATGCTGATGAGAAAGCAGAGTGTTTTTCCACTTTGAGAAGCAGAATCAGATGTTGGTATGTTTTGAGGGGCTTTTAATATGGTGCCACATGCTGATAAATCAGCTCACCAGATACTCTCCAACACCCCCTCCTCCCCCTTCCCACCCCTCTCAGGGCTGTAGCAGTCACACATTATAACAAAATAAGTGTTACACTTAATATCTTTGACTGCCTTTTGCCTTTGTTCCTTCTTTCTTGCTCTCTCTCTTTCTCTCTCTCTCTCTCTCTCTCTCTCTCTCTCTCTCAGTGAAACAGAATCTTGAGACTCACTTGTTTATACAATCAGAATAATTCAATGATGTCATATTACTGACTTTTTTCTTGAGCAGGGCCCAGCATTAGATGACCACAAATAATGACTCACAATCAGTGAGTCATCCCAAGTTCTTCAGAGACTAGAGACTTTCAGATCAAGTCAAGGGGTAGATTTCCATCATTGTGACCATGATATGGTGGTACATGTCTGAAATGTCTTGAATTGATACTGACTACTACAGTAAAACTTACTTCAGACTTCAATTGTTCTCTTCAACATGCAAAATGTCATGGTTCAATTATCTACATGACATGAACATAAAGCAACTGTGATAAAACAGTTTCATTCCTATCTGTGTTGAAAAAAGTGTACACTTTGTCAAAGCTTTCAACAATGACTAATTTCATAAATCAAGTCTGGAGATATAATTAGAAATTCCATCTGAGACTAGTTTGGTTGTTGTGGTGTCTGTGGATAAAAAAGAGGGTTACCACTGACAACTGAAGATAACCCAAACCATGTGTTTGATTGCACACAGCTGTACTCCTCCTGGGATTATCGGAACCTCACTCACTCAAACATGCTTTGCTCTAAAGTTTGCCCTTCCAACCAGGCCAGGCAGGAAACCCTTCAAACGCCTGCCTGCCACATTCTCCAATGATATCCTGTCTCTGCCGTGCATCTTACTGCTTGTCTTTGATGTTCCCTTTCCTCTCAAATCACATATAGGCCTACTTCAGTTGAAATTATCATATTTATTGCAATCTTTGGTGTAAAACTTTGTAATTGGTTGGTTGTTTATCTCCCTAAACCTGAACAAAATGTACTTAGGCCTGAATGCACTTCAGAAAACACCTTCACAGATCTTTGCAATTTTAGGTTTATTTATTAAAAAGTCTAGTTATGAAAATATTTGCTGTGGAGACTGTATAAAATAAGGCAACATGTGCAGAGAACATGTTCAAGGATATTTACAGTTCAATCTGTCATTACATAAATATTAATTAGACAAGAAGTTAATCTTACATTATACATTATATTAACAATAATACTTTCCATATAATTAATCTTATCAACACATCAACATTTCCCTCGAGGTAAAAAAAAATAGTGATCAATGATTTTGATCTGTTATTACAACATAGTTGTAAACACATGGTGGCCATAAGTCTGGTTATGAAAAGATGGTTGCGAGAACACATGTGGATTAGGTGCATGGCAGTTGAACCGACTCATGGTCATGTTGGAGGGGTAAACAGGGTATGTTAAATACTGTAGCCCATACTGGTCATGATCGTCAAGTTTCTGCCCCTCTCGCTCCTTCTTCCACTTTGTGCGCCGATTCTGGAACCACACTTTGACCTGCGTTTCAGAAAGATTCAAGGCCTTTGCGATACCAAAACGTTCAAATACGGACAGGTAGTGACTGTTTCGAAAACTGTGCTCCAGAATGCGCAGCTGTTCCAGGGTAAACGCCGTCCGAATGCGTCTTGCTTTTGCTTTGGACTTTGACTGCTCAGAGAGGGTTGGCTGTTCACCACCTGCACCCGCTGTCACTTGGGTCCGGTCCGTCTCTGCATCGCTGGATGAGAGCAACGTTTCCTCCTCCACATCTCCCCTTGAATCATTTTCTGAAATAAGGCGCAAAACATTTTGGTGAGCACCTGGCACGATTACATTCAAACAGACTTTCTGTATTCCCTCAATGATCATACATTTATAAACAGGCCTAAACTTACCATGTTCTTCTTGTGCCAAGAAATCATTGTGAGATGGAGCAGCGTGCGTTGAGTGTCCGGTAAATTTCACCGGGTCAAGAATGTCAATTATGGAGAAAGAGGTGATTGTGCTCTGTGGCATTTTCCTAGTTTCCTGATGCATCATGAAATCTCACCTCAGACACAACAACCCTCAGTGGCACGAGTTTGTCTGGTCTAGAGGCCTTGCGCTTCTCCCCTTTTATATATCTGGCAGCACACGACACTCACGCTTGTAAAATTAACATTTTTAAAAGGCACTCAAAGGCAATTGTGGTTCTATGATGACAATACAAGGCACTGGGCTCTTCCTCATAAATGCGTAACCTCACACAAAGTACACACGCCTTCGTCCAGGGACTCCCGCGTTGACACTTGCGCATGCAAATGCGAGTCCCAGCGGGTGTGTTTGAGTCTCCGTTATTTATTGCAGTGCATCTGGTTAAAATGTGCCCTTTTCTTTAGAAACTTGTATTTTTTTGTTTTAACTCATGTCGTTATTTGCAATTGTGTGATTTTTACGCCGGTAGAGCACGTGAACTGGGCTTGTGATGCAAATTAATCGACTCCCCTAGACAAGAGAAAGTAAAATGTGTCGCTTGCTTATTGTGCTGTTTTGGAATGCATGCATAAGTGACACGCTTCGTTAAAATGTAGGCTACTTTGAAAGACCATTTGATTTTACTAGCGAATGACACCAATGAGGAAACATTTTGGGAAAACTCGGATGGCATGCAAATTCATTAGCCCTACTGCACTGAACATTGAGTTTGAAAGATTATCCCTTTCTATTTTTCAATCCGAATTTTACCATAGTTTTTGTAGGCTTAATTACCATCTTAAGAATCTTGAACATTCTTTATGTCTTAATTCATGAATATTGCATGCTTTTAGTATAGAGATCTAACTTGTAAAACTAGTGTAAATCATATCTGGCAACAATGTTTGAGTTCATATTGCATGGCATTTCATTCAGCATCACCATTCTCCTATACAAGCGATGCTCTCGTGAAGGCAGGTGATGACTGATGTCCTGTCCACACACAGGGGCAAAGGGGAGCTTGTAAATAATCCCCAAAGCCCCTGGAGGTGGCCTGCAGTGGCAGATGCCAGTCCTCACACAGGCTATTGCACCACCTAAGGCACTGGTATTGAAGGAAGGAGCCTGGGCCGGCCCACCAGGACAATTAGCAGATGTCACCAGTGAGGCTGACCCTCCCTGACCTGCTCCATTGTCTGGGATGCTGAGCAGGGGTGGGTGGGTTGGTGGTTGTGCCAGCAAGGGGCAAGAGGCAGCAAGCAGGCACACTCTGCCCCTCCTGGGTCATTGCTCTGGCCATGAGCGTGTCATCGAGAACGGTCATTGACCGATCAGAGAGCACTTACAGAAAATACTCACAGATTTCTGCATTGAAAGAGCCATTGCCTGTTTTCTCCTGGGCAAAATAGATCAGTAGCCCTGATACTACAAATTGTTATAGCCTATAGCCTTGTTATGCAGACAAGGGTAAAATGTGCCTGTTGACAAAGAACATCAAAGAGGTTAGAAACTCAGTGTATTTCAGTGAACAATTTTATTACAGAATGACCCGCATTTGTTTGAAATCGCCTGTTGTGTTTGCCATTTCTTATAAAGGAATTGAAGCAGTCTGTCAAGGATATTTGCACAGATTTGAATGTGCAAACTTTTCTGTATTTACTCTCTTTACGCAGTCTGTCACAAAACATTTGAACAGTCAACTCGCATCCCTTTTGTAATGACAAAGCTGCGACCTTAGGACTTTATTCTTTCTGCTGTAAAGCATGTAGGGGGCATCCCATTTGTAATGATCACCCCTGAATCGTATACCACACAACATCTCACAGATGGCTCCCAATTCAGACATGGGGAGGAGACACGAGTGCGACATGTCTTTTAACAACTCTCCTGGGCACATTTAAAATTCCACAGGAGAGGGACATCTCTCGGAGGCTCCCTTGGTGACTCTTCAGTGAACACTCAACCTAATAGCCACCCACTTTCCTGTGTGGCCCTGATTCACAGCTGCAAAAGAACTGTTTAGAGGCCATTTTATCATAGCATTTGGATCTTTATGCTCATTGCAGTCCCTTAGAACTAACCTATTAAGCTTAATAGGAACAGTACAGGGGTTATGGGTCTTCTTAAACGTATACTGTATGTATGCTTGGTTAATATGGAGGATTTTCATGGAGGTGTGTGTGCAGAATAGAATTATTGGCTCATTACTTCAGCTGAGTTTTTGTTAAGTTTCTCATAGCTCTTTGTATTCCCATGCCTTTGATAGCCTATTTTGAATTATAGGTTCAGTAAAGATGAGCTATTACTCACATTTTTTTTTCTCAGAATAATTAATTAGGATATTGGAAGGGAAGCATTTTCACAATCAGTAGAGGGCCAAAGATAATACATCATTCAAAATGTAACAGAAGCATAGAGATGAATATACTTATTCTGATATCCGCTTCTCCTCTCCTCTAACTGAGCAATATCCCAGTAGGAGAAAAGCCATTCCTTCATTGACAGTATATTTGGTGGTTTCCGGCAACAAACCTTTTGGTGGCTTATTACTTATAGTTAACTTTAAAGATGATGTGTCGTTGAATAATAGAAAACATTGAGAGTGGGGAATGGTTTCTTACATAAGACTAGACACGATAGATGTGATTACTCACATTTAGAGTGAATTGTTTTGACTCTGTGTTTTCAGAAATGTGCAGCCTATAATGTATAGCAGATGTAATAGCAATTTTTGGTCAGATTGCATATGGTGATAGTCTGGCATGTGTAGGGAACACTAGGAAGCCAATTACTTCTGAAGTCTACACCAGTGGTAATCAAACTGGGGATAGCCTACTTGGATCAATTCTAGGGGGTACACAATTCTAGGGGGTACACAATTCTAGGGGGTACACAATTCTAGGGGTACACAATTCTAGAGGGTACACAATTCTAGGGGTACACAATTCTAGAGGTACACAATTCTAGGGGGTACACAATTCTAGAGGGTACACAATTCTAGAGGGTACACAATTCTAGGGGTACACAATTCTAGAGGGTACACAAAATAAATCTGGGGATGGAGGACTATCTCCAATACTCCATTTCATTACAATATTGTGTAGGCCATCAAGAATATGTTTTCCCATTTTGTGCATTTTGCTTTTTATGCAAAAATATTAGTTGTCAGTCCATGGTGTATGGAATGCTCTTTTGGGTGAAAAGAACAAACACATTTAATATCGAACAGAATGAATATACGTAGCATTGAACAGAACAAATGAATATACAATTAGCCTGCATAGCGACATTTGTGTTGTGATTATGGGGGGTCCAATAAAGTTTGAGAACCCTTGGTGTAATGTGGCGGCCTATGAGGAATCAAGAAATCAAGGAATCAAGGAGTTTATTCGTCACATACATTGACATACAGATGTATAACATGTAGTGAAATTGCTTAAACAGTTCAAAGAAAGAAAATGGGAAAGAATAAATAAAAGAATAACTAAACAAATAAAATAGAATAAAAATAGGCTAAATACATGTAAATAAATAGTCCAATCCATGTTCTCAGCATCCATGCCAAGGGGTTCACAGATAGCGAACTGGCCAGATGTTAGATTGATGTCCATTTTTGGGTAAGGACTGTGTGATGGGTAAAGAGGCGGCAGACTACAGTTGGTCAATGTGGACTAGAGGAAAACTCCTGTTTAGGCCATGGTTTAGGCCTAATTTTTTTTAACTCCTGGCCGACTGATGGCAGTGGAGAGTCTGTAGAACCTGAGCGTCTAGAACGAAGAAGAAAATCTCGCGAGTCGGTCGGTCTTGGTAACGTGATTTGATATTTGAAACATGGCGACCGAAGGCGACGCGGGTGTTGTGTCCGTTGCAGAAACGGAGACAGGGGAGGGGTAAGTGTCATTCAGAGAGTTTGTAAAAGAAAGAAATACCAATTTTAATACCTCTTGTGGCGTATAATCAGAGAAAAGAGTGTGCGTAATCCACGCAGTGTTTTACTGTAGTGAAATCAGCCTGAAGAATGAATACATACCAGTGTAAACAGAAGCTAGCTAGCTGTAACTAATGCTAACGCGTTATTATCTATGGTTATTATAAGTAATTTCATTATACGTCGTTATTGCTTTACATTGTGCATAAAGCGCTTATTGTTTATGTTTTGTCGGACAAGTTAAAAACCATCGCCAGGTCAATATTGGTGTTGTGTTGTCATGTTATCGTTACACCCAGTGTCAATCTGAATGACAGGATGAATGGTCAGTTCATTCATTGTTGTTGCCTCCGTAAAGGAAGGCAGGTTGAAGCAGTTGCTAGCAAATCGGCAAACCTTATCTTATATTTCGTGTTTTCCAGCGATGCATCATTTGGTGATATGAGCACGAATATGGAAACTGAATCATCGAATGGAAAGGAGGCAATGGTAACGTATAGTAATGTTAGTGGCTGTTGCACATTGTTCTTAATTGGTGGGGAAGTGACGAAGTTATGAAAAAAAATGTATAAGTCGTTTTTTTGTTTAGTGATTACAAGTGATGCTTTCTTACTTTGGGACCAGGAGGCAGCGGGAGATGGTCCAGAGCCGGCGGAAACGCAAACTGGCTCCGGAGACGAGGAGAGCGGCGGGCGTCAACTCGGAGAGGTGGAACTGCAGTGCGCTCTCTGTATGAAGTGGTTCACTGCGGACACGTTCAAAATAGACACGTCGTAAGTGTCAATCATGCTCAGGTTCACTTAAGTCCTGTAACAGGTAGCCCATTGTCAATGAATACATTTTAACTATCCCCCCTTTGTTTTGCTCTTGGTTTCACAGAACCTGTCTTCCTTTCATGACCAACTATGTGTTTCACTGTAATATATGTCATCACAGTGGCAACACCTACTTTCTGAGGAAACAAGCCAGTGAGTGACATCCACGAGTAATCAAAAACAATAATTAAATGAAACCTAATATCCTACATTTGGTTAAAAATGTAGTTTCTGTTCCACACGTCTGAAGTGATCTTTGAACATTTTCAGATCTGAAGGAGATGTGCCTCACAGCCTTGGCCAACCTCACCTGGAGGTCACGCACTCAAGAGGAACACCCCAAAACCATGTTTTCAAAAGATAAGGTGCGTCACTGGCTCCGTGACCCTCCTGACATGAGCAACACCATATATGCAGAATGACATGAGTAACATCTGATGTGTCATTGCAGGATATCATCCCTTTCATCGATAAATACTGGGAGTGCATGACGACCCGTCAGAGACCTGGGAAACTAACATGGCCCAATAATATTGTGAAGACAATGGTAAGAAGGACCTATTACCTGCATCCATCTAGAATGTTTTGAGTGAATGTAGTAGCAAACTTGTATTTCCACACTGGATGTATGTGAATGTGAAGATTGAAGAATGTTAAATTGTATATTGTATAATCATTTTGTTGCTATACCTTGTGCAGTAGCATAATGAAGACAGTACTGTATTTCCTCCTTAGCCTGTCTGGTTTGTTTTTGCTGTGTTTCCAGAGCAAAGAGCGTGACGTGTTTCTGGTTAAAGAGCACCCAGATCCAGGAAGTAAAGACCCTGAAGAGGAATATCCAAAGTTTGGACTTCAGGATCAGGTACATGCGCAGATGGGTCATTCCGTGTCAAATCAGGACGGATCCAGACCTCATCGTCACAGATTTTCACGAAACTTGGCATGCT
>JASCQY010000078.1:12597211-12609736 GCA_030264315.1 Sardinella tawilis | reverse complement strand
TATGCGTTTTCTTGAATAATACTTGGGCACAATGCAAATACATAAATATCAAAAATCGGTGGTGTGTTCCTTTAAGATGGCATTTGTCAAATGTCTAACTCTAGTTACAAATATGCCCTTCATTTTGGGTACCTGCTCATTCAAGTATTTCTCAATGATCTTGGTGCCTCGACTCACACGTTCGTCGTCAGGTGTCTGTTCATACTCGTCCTGTGCACATACAGATTAAACAATTCAGCAACCCTTTCCATCCATGACACTTACACCAATCAGCTCCCAAGCATAACTGGGATTAATACAGTAACTGTCTTCACACACTCCCTTAGAAACAGACGCTATCTATTAAAGGTATCCTATGCAAGTCTGGGATTTTGAAACTATGGAGCTCCCCATACAGTCGCCATATTATATATTGTAAATATATCCAAATTATATATATATATCCCATATATATATTCATATATAAATATTTAACTTATATACTTTTGTATCTTACACCACTGTCGTAAATTATTTAAAAAACGTGGATTGTTTTACAAATTAAAGGATAGGGACCGGTGATGATCATTTTCAAAGTGTTATGCTGACTGAGACAGTAGAAGGACATGAGAGAGCCTTCATTTGCCCTAAAATGAGTCTTTCTCTATGTGGCCTTTTTCAGGCAGAAAGACATATCATACTGTCTGATACCATTAGCTGTATGCTAAGGCTCTTTTAGGCTCTGTCAAGGGTCAACCCTGGAGCAGTCAGCGGCCCTGTGCATCCCTGTTTTGCAACTTCTCTGTTTCCTCCTGTTTTCACAGCATTTCAATCTTGATAAAATTAGTGCCAGCTTGTTTGACGTCATGCTGTCAAGGGCTGGTAAGGTAAGCAAATTAATTATTTTAAATAATAGAGGAGGAGGGATAACCTGCATGTGGGCTGTGATGACTAGTCCCTCTTTTTCAAACTTAATGTCTGGCTGTGCAAAATCACTACAGATCTCGATTTAATCAGCATTACTCACAATCGTCACTTATCGACGTTGTTGTTTAATTCTTGGATGTAATCAATTCACCTACAATTCATTTATATGCAAAGTTGAAGTTATTCATGACTTTGAAATATGCCATTTCTCATTATTTTCCACTACCCTTGCACCTAACATTGCCTTATTCAAAAAGGGTGTGTACCATTGCATCAAGTAGACACATGCATCTGTTCAGCTCTGGTTTGCTCTGGCAGTGAAGACGGAAGAGTTCCTTTCCAATGGGCTGCTGCTCGCAAAGGCAGAAGTAGTCTCGCTCTGAAACATGAGAAAATCTCTTTAACCAGCTTCACCACCTTTTTGTGCTTTTAATTGCATTCGGTCAATTTTTGGAAACCATGTGAAACATTCTTGTTTACGTTCTATGTTTAGGTAATGCAAACAGTGTGAAAAGTCTGATAATGAGCATGATCCTTCCCTAAAAAAGACAGCGCTAAAGAGTCAGTTACATGATTTCAACAACCACATCCATAGGATTGGTTATATACAGTAAAGCCTGAACCTTTTTATAGCAGATTTCTCTGAAAGTTGGAAACAATACAGTGAAAATCAGCAAAACTAAGCTTCAGACAGACAAATGGCAAATCCTGACTGATGGCCCACCGATGCTGTTGGCCAGGTCGGTGCACTCGCTGATGTGGGGGAAACGCAGGAGATCTCTCCATTTTCGGCTTCTTCCTTTCCGTTTGCCATTACTACCTGTGGAACAATTGAGCACCAATACAGTTAGTTCAAATTTGTGTAATTAGTGAAAAACAAACTATTAAATATTACATACTACTACATAATGTACTGTATGTCCAAGACCGTTTTCATATTCAGGGAGCTTATCTATGAATAGATGCAAAGTATTTGTATCAGGCATACTGTAATTGTGCAATTAATCGATCCCAACAATCACAAAATGAACAGGGAATAAACAGTTGTTTTGTTACATTATTTTGTTTCCATTTTGCAAGTAGGCCTAGACTTTAAGGCTTTCATTCTGGGTTGTTAACTGAATGACACATAAACACACCTTTCTTTGAGTTTCTAAACTCAGTCTCCAGAGTTTAATAATAAGCAAGGAAAATAATTGTGATACTGATCAAAATATCATGATAACCATTATTTCCATAATTGAGCTGCTCTAGCATACTGTCCCATAAGAACCTATTAAACCAGAGTGTTTTCAGTTTTTCAGAACATTTCAGGCCAAGGACCTCTCATCTTACAGAGACAGAGTGAAGGGAACCCATAGATAAAGTTTAACATGCTAGGCGCCATTGCTTATTAAATCAGGCCAACATTAACCCATGCATGACCTATAGTCCCTATAGTTTACTTTGTCAATTCACTTGGGCAACAATTATTGTTTGTGATAAAACAATTGTTTTGTAACTATAATTGTTCTGTTTTGTAAAGAAAGAATAGTAATCAATATTTAAAAATTTGGTTGACCATAAACTAATTCTGAGGACCATCTAGGGTAGACCCCTTGTTGAATACCTCCGAATCAAACCTAAAAGTATGTTACAATGTTTTCAGTGGAGAAAAAAAAATAGTTCTGTGTGTGACAGCCGAGCATTTCAGCATAGCTTAATTTGTGTAATATGTTAAGTTGTGGCTGTGCATTTCCTAAAAGAAAGCACCCAGGAGAATGTGTAAATAAACACACACACACACACACAGACACACATGCACAACCCATGTAACTCAACAGGACCACTGTCATAAACCAGATGAACCAGTCATGGATACAGTGCTAACCCAAGTTCAAATACACATTCCAACTAACTACTGTGACTGTGTTGTCAGCACAATATCTTTTTCAATAGGTTAAATGTTATAATCTCTGGAATAAGGCTATTTTGCCTTCATAAACAGAAGCCTCAGAGCAGTCTGTTCATAAAATGAAACTTTTAAATGTTACATTTAAAGTTTTTAAAACTTTTATTCTTTCCATTCAGTTCTTTACATGCATTTACGACCAAAACAGTGTGGTAAAAAGGAACTTTAAGCTTGCACCAGACAAAATCAGACACACCTCTGGACAATATACAACCTATGGTTTGAAGAATAGTAAGCTTCTTGTCTTACATCATGAGTTCGTACTAGGAAACACAAGACAATACAGGAAAAGCGTGAGCTAAAAATACATTTGTCAGCCGGCCAAGCAATTGATAGAAAAAAGAGAGAAGTGAGTAATCTTAGAGAAGGGAGGGACAAGTCATTCCTTATCAGTTTCTATGACTGAGCCGTTTGTCATGTTATTAGCAATCCGTGACATGCTTTACCCCTGCAAGTATGGGTGGTTTAAAAATAGACTGTGGTATGAAAGTTCCCCTAAGCCAAAAATGCCTGAATGCGGAAAGTCATTAATATGTAATCAATTCACAAAATTGTGCATCAATCATAGGCAACACATAGCCCTACAATTATGTTATAGGCCTATGAAAGATTAAATCATTTTAAAATGTTCTTAAGATTGCTTTTGCTGATGCAGAAAACACAAAAATGCCTTGCAAACTCTATTCATGATCTTGGACATACATTTCATATACTTCTACACAAACTGCTGCAGCAGCTGTACAAGTTCATCTGCATGCAAAACAAAACATGGTACCTTAACGTTGCATACAGGTAATATGAAAGAGCTTGCAAAATTCTTTAGTGACTCTAAATTTAGCTCCTAGTTAATGTGCACACTGTCAGAAATTGAGGACCGATGAGGCGAGGCTAGATTAGTGCTGAGAGAGGTCAAACCGGTTTTTGACCTCAAACTCTGGTTTGGAGTGCAGGTACTGTAACATGGTGAGGGAACTCTTTGAAAGTTACATTTTGTAACTGGATGCAGATTTCGTACAAATGGGCTTTTCAGATATTTGCGTACTTCGTCCTGTAAGAATGAATACTGTCTTACCTCTGCCATGCTTTTGATTCTGTTTGTCTGTCATTGAGATTCTTAAGTACCTGACCAATTTCTGTGAAAGTTGGTGGAGGGGTGTTGAATTGGAAAATTAAAACTTTTTGAGTTTAGGAATTACTACACAGGCAGATAATTATTTTTCAGGATTTTTTTTTTTTTTTTGCCAATTATGCAAGGTAAGTCATTTGATGTTTGCCAAGAGTGCCCTTGGATAACCCTTGACTTGGTAGCAGACAGCATCATAAAATTAGTGGCTCCTTATATGACTCTGATGTTATGTGATCCATTACCTACATCTATAATGTGATATATAGGCTACAGTAACAAATGACAAACCTACAGAGTTTGTCTTTTCCATAGTCTGTTTCTAGTAGATGTGCTTTTCTAGAGAGGAAAATTTGTTTGTGTAGATTGAAAAGTTACGGTTTGATAGCCAAATCAGAATACTATGTAATGTAATACTGAAATAGGCTAAATGTCAATATATTGGAATTAAAGTAATGTTGGGTAAACCCAGTCAAATTTTAATGAGGAATGACAACATTCCCAGAATGACACATGCTGAGTAAAAACAAGCTGAATCAAGTTATCATAGCATCTGCTCCACCTGCTCTATCCAACATTTTCACCTAAGCTACACAATGGGAAAACAAGAAACGAAGAGGTAGGCCTTCTGGACAATGTAGGCTATTTTGCATCTTATTTGAACGAGATGCTAACAAAACTTTTATTTGTTAGCTATTGTTTGTTTATCATACTTTTCCTTGTTAGTATATCAGATATTTACATTACATTTGCATCACGATTAAGTTATTCCTGATTAGTACTACATAGAATCTTCAACGTGAAACTAGTAGGCTATATAACTGGTTGTAAGACAGCATGACAGAGTAGGCCTAGGCTATTTATTGAGCAGAAGTTCTGGACGGCGGCTTACCTTCTCTGGCCTTTAGGAGAGCATTGTTTGCTACCATGTTTTCTATCTCCATTTGAACGATGACAACTACCAATAGTTAAAAAAAAGCAATCTTGGTCCTACTTAACAGCCTTTTGATCGCATCCAACCGATCATCGGTCAAAATTTTCGTTGCCATCAATAACTTCCAAAGGATGATGTCAGACCATTATAAAAATAAATCTACTTGTATATTAACTAACCTGGACAAACACACTTAACTTGAAGGTCTACTACATGTCTACTCTCACTCTCACCTGAGTGACAGAACGTGAAACTCAAACTGGCTTTGTCACTGTCACTGAAGAGCCAATGAAATGTGGCCCATCCCAGTTTACCTCCCTTGCTCCCGTGTGTATGTCAAGTCAAGTCAAGTCAGTTTTATTTGTCAGTTTCTTTACATGTACTAGACATACAAAGGAATCGAAATTGCGTTTCCAACTATCTCATTCAGACAAGTATCAGGACAGGACAAGACAACAATAAAGTGCACAGACACAACAGAACATGCTGTTTAAGACAAATAATAAATAATAAATAAAGTGCAAAAAGCTTATACTTTTGCTAGTACTAAAAACTAACTAATTACTAAAAATAGTGTACTGTGAGGTAGATGTTGGTAGTGCAAGAGTCAGTAATAGGAATTTAGTAGCAAATATTAATAAATATTATGGCTGAAGATGTGTGCAGTTTGCATAGCAATGTCATTTCTGTGGGTCAGGGTCCAGACTCCAGGGTGCTTCCCAGAAAGCATCACAGCCTGAATGGCAAGTCAAAACACTGATGGGCTGCTATAATATCTGACTTCTGGTGTGGTCCATGGTCCCTTTGACTCCTTTGTCCGTGGAAGTGTGTGTAAGGCCTATGTGTAAAAACAAAAACAATAAAACCTGTAAACAAAATGCACTACACACGTAAACATATTCAAGCATCAGCAAAGTTCCCTGGAAAAAATTTAGACATTAGCGTTTATCTTCATGTCTACTGATTTGTCTAGGTTAGCTTTCACTGAAAACTGGTAATTCACCTGGTTACACATAAGGTGTTCCGACGCCTGAGGATGTCAGTCAAGAGTTTTGAGGTTGATCTGCACACAACAGGGAGTGATGTGGACCACTAGCACCACCCATAGACCAACATGGCAATTAAACTACTCTGCAAGTGGAAGGCACTATGTTGCCAACATAACCATCACAAAATCTGTGTGGACTAAAAACTAATAATCAGAAATGTCTGTGTTGATCATATGAAGTTTGCATTTCTATTCATTTGATTTTCTTTTTTCTATTCATTCGATTTTTTTTTTTTAAATCAGACATACAGTATTATATGGATTGGATGGGACACATTCTTCACATCATAAGGGGGATAGCCCTTGGATGGGCCACAATATACCATGGGTGACTCTTTATTTCCGCCGGGATAAATAAAATATCTCTATGCATCTTTACAGCTGGAAGGCTAATCTCTCTGCACCTACTGTGGTAATCTCTGAGTTGAGCGATGTGAATGTTCCATTCATTCATACCCTTCACGCTGATACATCCTTACTCTACACCATCCTCCTTTCTGACAGTCCTGCATATGGAAATGCTGACTGACCCTTTGTCTCTCATGAGTAACACTCTGAGATATTTAAAGCTCCTCTGCCATTGCAAAATGCTGCTACTGTGTTAAAGGTACACTATGAGATCTTGCATGGTTTTTAGTGCAATTTCATTTTTGTCTCAAATCAGGGGCATCTCCCCTTGATCAGCTTGCTGCCTGCCCCCCGAATACATTGTGAAATAGTCCGGCCTCTGGAGACAACACAGGGGCTGTACAACGTCAAACAAACACTAGGGCACAGGCTGTGCACCAAAACATAACAAACCACATTTCAGCCAAACACCAACAAGATAGTTAGGGGAGGGGGTGGGGGTTAGTGAGCATACAGGGGGTAGGGAGCAGTGAGCAAAGTTGATTTAGTAGCGTGAATTTGAGAGTAACATTTTGTTTGTTTACGTGGAACGTCAACAGACGTGTATCATTCAGGATCTCATAGTGCACCTTTAACTAATCTGGAGGTGTGGGATGTCATTCAATCTGACTCATAGGGTTGCCAGTCCAGTCAACCCTTTTGCTCCGGTGCCCTTCACACATCTAACCAAGACAATGGGTGCCATGCTTCAGCATTATGAGCGGCCTTTTGTGATTGATCAATAATGATAACTGATAATTGATTGATTAATTTTTTCAGCTGTTTGGTATTTGGTTGACAAACTTAGGCCTACAGTAGGCCTACATCATGTATACCCTCCATAGAGAGCAACAGGGAGCCATGGAGTGCTCATTCTCAAGCTTAAAAAAAGACTGAAAAGACATTATTCAGTGATATAGAAAATAATAAGTTTGAGACAGACAGGAGTGCTATTTGCTATGACATCAACAACACAGAGTCCTGTGGCCTTGGAATGTAAAGTAATTTTTTTCCCAAGAAATTGTTTCACCACTTTAAATGTTAGTTAATAAGAACACACATCTTGGATTGCCTGACTTGTAGATTAGAAGATGTCAAGGCTATATGCCAAATGACAGATTTTCTTCCCTCCCATTTTATTCATGGATGGATGTCCACGGAATATTTCTATTTCTAGTCTATAGAAAGACGAACTATGGATTTGGTGTTTTTCTATGTGTTTCCCACTGTGTTGGTGATGATTACAGCATTCTGCAGCAACATGCCATCCCATTCGCATAGTGGGACCAACATTTGTTTTTCAACATGACAGTGATCCAACACCTCTAGATGGTCTCCACAAGAACCATAACCTTAACTCAATTGAGGTGGTTTGAGATGAATTTGACCACAGAGTGAAGTCAAAGCAGCCAAAAAGTAGCCTGGCTTTCGCGATAAAAGCTCATATGAGCTCTGGCCAATCTCACATAGGCTACTAACCACCTCCTGAGAGGCAGAATTAAATAACTAGTTAATCGCTCCTTCTTCACCCTGGAGTGAAAGCTCACTTCTCATTGGTGCCTGAAATTCTGGGACAGGAAATGCAGTAAATAGGCTGCTTGGCCATACTGACTTGATCGCAAAATTTTGTGAAGCGTCATAGGAAGTATGGGCGAGCCCAGGCTAGCCAACAAGTGCTCAGCACCTCAGGAAATCTTTCAACACTTGGAAAAGCATTCCAAGTGACTAGTCATTTGGCTGATTGAGAGAATACAATGTAGAAAATTGTTGTTGGTTTGTGCTGTCACTGTCCAAGTAATATTCACCTTCCAAATGCATCACTTGCACTCTCAGACTAAGGAAAGATGGGACTTTCCCATCAATATGGTACATTTTCAATAAGTGAACTTAGAGAACTTCAATAAGCCACATGCTCCTTTATACATTGAGCTCCACATGAGAAATACATAGTGAAGTTTTACCAAAGATACTGAATAACATCAACATTTAACATTTATCAACCGTCTCTGGTTTTACTTTGAAGAAAAACAGTAAACATTTCTTTTCCAGGACTGTTGAAGAAATATGTGTCTGCAACATTACATTGATCATAGGCGACAATAATTAACCTTTATAGAGTTTATTTAAACAAGAAACATTATTAAAGGACTTTGTTTAAACCGCGGTGAGTTTTAAGTTCGGTGGCCAATGGAAATCGCGATCAGGCAATACTACAACCCTATTGGTCCACTCGGTCAATCCGGGTTTCTGACTAAGGCTAGTTTATTAGCCCAAAGGTACCAATATGGCGGAGGTGAGTAGGAAAATGGGGAAGAACCATCATATTTTAAATGTAAATTTAAGGTATTGGAAGGGGTTAAAGATTATATTTTTAAATATATTTCGGTTTATAAAGAGTCAATCCATGGATACATGACATCTTTTTGGACATTGATAGAGTCATAGGCGAAAAATATGTTTCATTTCAAACCGTGATCTATCGCTTTGGGGCTAGGCCCGGCGAATTCGCACTTAACCAGCTAGCTGCTAGCAAATGATGGCTGTGTTTCGTCAGTCTTATGGTGTTACACCACCAGTGAAATTACAGCTAACTTGGCTAGCGAGTGTCGGCGCTAAACGTCAGTGAAGAAAAAATAATGATAGACAAATTGTCGTTCACAGTCAGCATGATAATGGTCATAAGAGAACTTAAATTTTACTTGGAGGCCATTTCATCACTGACTCGCTGTAAATTCCGGCGCTTGTGTTGCGGAATTTGAAATGTGACATGGTGCTTGTTAATGTTTGTGCGGTGGTATTAGCTAGCTATCCATATGAAGTCAACATATCACTGGTACAGTACGAGTTTCCGTTCAGCCGTACATTGAAGATGTGAGAGAACCGGTTAAATGGTAATAACATAGGCTCATGTCATCAAATTAGTGAAAAACAAAAATGTTGCCTGATCACTAGCGGACTTGGATGGGAAATTGTAACGGCACATCTTTACATCGGACGTAAACGTTATCTTTTCCCTCGATAAATGTTCACCGGCTCGGTGCTCTCTAACGTTAATGTAACGTAGCCGTAGGAAGCTATCAACTGCGAGACCCTGTTGCCTAAAATTACAAATCAATCTTTATGCACTTACCGGGGAATTCGATGGTGACTTGCCATGAAAATGAAGAAGTCATGACTTGCCATGGTGTTAGTCGCAAATCTGTCAGTGGATGTTGGCACCATTATGGGGAACGGTGACATTAATTTCTCTTGGATATCTACCGTAATAAAGTAACATAATTTACCCTTCTCATATATCTTTTCAGGCTTCCCTTGGAAGTGCGAGCCCAGGTGAGTGACGTTTTCTCTCTGTTTTGAAGTATAAATGTAAACGGCTTTGAAATATAATATGTCCCCTGGTTCCTGGAAAATGTTTTTGAAGAAATTTCATAAATTCTTGTTTTTTTTTTGCGCATTATTTTTTGGTTATTTATTTACATTTCTGACATTTCAGGAACCTGAGAATTGTTGTCAGCAGAGATGAAACAAAATTATAATAAAATAAAAGATTTGTAGACTTTTAGGTCATTATTTTACCAGCTCACCTGATGACCTGCATGCAGTAGTTTAATCATAAATGTAACTAGCTGCTGTGCAGTATCTTGGTAATGCAGAGAAAGCATGTGACCAAGTTTAGCGTCTGACGAAAACATTGAGGGCAGTTTTTTTTATCGAAAGAGGAATTTTTGTCACAAACCTAATGTAAATCAAACGCCATGTTATTTGTATGATGCGAATGATTATGTGAAAGTTAAGGATTTGCTGTAAAGGTCACACGAAGACAGTTTTTTTTTTTTTAATAAAGTTTTTTATTTAAGTAAGACTGTTCTTGCTGACATTCTGTCAGATTCATAACATTGATTTCCCCTTAATTAGAAATTTAATTTCAGATGTTATGCTTTGTATGTATCATATGTATTATACAGGTGTTATATGTGTGTTTATGATGTATGTGCCACTGTTTACTCAACTGCAGGATGATTTATTTGCTGTCGGTGCCTTTAACATGTCAGTCTGATTTGATTTGTTCGCAGTTGGCTCCTTGTCCTCTGAGGATCACGACTTTGATCCCACGGCAGAAATGTTGGTTCATGACTACGATGATGAGCGGACTCTGGAGGAGGAGGAAATGAGGGAGGGTGCGCCAAACGTGAGCGCAGAGATAGCTGATTTGGAAAAGGTAACTGCTTGTCCCTATACATTTTGGTAAAAAAAAAAAGAAGGTAATTTTGTGTTGGTTCAGCCTGTTCTGAATGATGCCTCTTTTATGGTTGCGTCTGTGGAGTAATGGTGTTACTTGTCAACCCGACAGGAGAGCTCTATGCCACTAGAGGAGCTCTTGGCCATGTACAGGTATGACGCCTCAGTCAGCACAATAGGAGGCTCCAGTGTGGACAGCTCTTCTGTAGAACTGACAGACGACCTTCCCGACATGACACTAGATAAAGTAAGTACCTGTTAGATTTTTTTTTTCTTGTGAGTTTATTGATCTGTTGGGGGTGCTGATTTTGGGGTGGAGGGATTCCATAATGATGTAATCTTGTCAAGATGTGCTGGTGAGGTGTTTATCTGATCCTCTGGGTGTTACTACCGTGTTCACAGGAGGAGATTGCAAAAGACTTGCTGTCGGGAGACGATGAGGAAACTCAGTCCTCAGCAGATGACCTCACCCCTTCTGTCACGTCTCATGAAACCACCGATTTCTTTCCCAGAACCCTCCGATGTAAGCTTCATAAATGTATTGGTACAGTTCTTCCTGTGTGTGTATTAAGCAATATAACGCCAGTGAGTGTGAGGTTGTCCGTGGAAGTCTTCACAGGTGTGGTTTGGCTGCAGGCACAGTTAGGGCTTAGGGAGGACATTGGGATTCAATCATTGATTGCCTGACAGTGTTGTTGCTGCCAGTGCAGTAATTGAGTGTTAATTTTCCCTTCCCTTTCAGCAAACACTATATATGATGGAGACAAAGAATCAGAAGGAGAGGAGGACGGAATGAGCCCCGAAGATTCTAGAAAAGTAAAATCCTCTTCTCTTTGCACTTGTTATGACACACTCATTTTGCTCGTCCACATTAATTAGTTAAATTTCCATATATGTTTAGTTAGAGTTGAGTTGAATTATGTTTTGAAGTTGAGCTTGTAATAATACTTTAACCTTACTTCCACAGGAGATTATGATTGGGGCTGAGTATCAAGCTGAGATTCCATCTCTATGCTGTAATTATGATGATGAAAAAGGTAAGTTACTGTTTCTGCCAGCAGTGGCTTAAATAGAGGTTTCTCACCTCAACTACTTATGTCTAAAAAATGCATGCAAGACTATATAAATATTTGCTACGATGGTGACCATATTTATTAGTTGATATAGACAATGGAATGAGACATTTCCTCTTAACTTTTTACTTTACCTGGAAACTTTTTTTTTTTTAATGATAAGACTAAAAAGTCAGTCATAGAAACCTTTTATACATCATGGTTCAACACATTAGAGATTAAAGATAATTAAAGCTTTTTAAATAGCATCTGGAGATGCTGTGCTGATGATAGACTAAAATTCTCTCGTCCTTCATAGCATATGCAGATGAAGATCAGTTGCTCTGGCGGCCTGGCGCACTACCAGAGGCAAAGGTGGCCGACTTTCTTCGTGAGGCCGCACTGTTACACTCAGATGGAGCCAAGATGGGGGGAGACCTGGATTGCAGTCGGGTTCGAGACAATGAACAGGTGAGGCCACCAAGTGTGATGGTGTTTCAGGCTGCCATTATAATATCACCACAGTAGCTATAATGGCAATGATGATAAATTGTGCTTGAATTAGATACCTGTTGATGACTATGTTGAATAAATGAATAATATTATGGAAAACTATGTATTCTATCTATTCCAGAATGCATTCTATCAATAATCCACTCATTAAAACGATCTGTTTGTGTGTCACCCCTCAGGCTCTCTATGAGCTCATGAAAAGCAGCTTCAGTGTGCATGAGGCCCTTGACCACTACCACCGTAATGGAAGCTCTTCAAAAGGTGAGTGGCTTCCTGTGCTACATGTACAAGTAATTAGTGTTGTCACGATACCAAAATTTTGACTTCGATACAATACCTGCTATAAATATCTTGATACTCGATTCTGAACCG
>JASCQY010000078.1:12582869-12593265 GCA_030264315.1 Sardinella tawilis | reverse complement strand
ATGTAGTGTAGGCTATAAAATTTGATCCACAAAAAAAGTTTTCCTTTTTTCCCAAAAATGAGTCTGGAAAAGGGGGGGTCGTCTTACATTCAGGATCGTCTAATATTCGGGCCAATACGGTATTTAATTTTTTAATTTGATTTTTCTTCTCTGTTTTCTTGTGGCCGAATATAACGAGTTCTGTCAACTTTACTGCCAGGCCACCTCTGGAAATGTTGCCCAGTCAACAACGATGGCCACTATAACTCCAATGGATGTCATGTGACAACTGACTGCAATTATCTATATATTTTTAAACCTGATACTTCTTCTGTAGAGGGCTTGGGGAGGTTGTGAAATTATTCTTTATGTCAGAAGTATATTTATTTGACCCCCTCCCCCCTCCCCCAAGCTTTAACTGTGCTGCTTCAGGCTGCCCAGACTTGGAAATTTTGTGTAGGTTGTGTTTGTTTTTCAAGGATCTTCAACCTTTTATCATGGACTCGGCAGCCTATTGTTGAAGCATCTTTCAAAGGGTGTTAATGCACGAGTTCGACTATATCGCGTGCATATCATAAACTGTTGCTCACCTCAATATTTCAGTTCTTCCTCCCCTATATCTTGCACTCAACCATCAGAATGCAGGGTTGGTCCCAGTATAGCTCTATCCTCATAGTAATGAGTCCCTTTTCAGACAGATTTGGGCAGAATCATAGTTGTCCACTGCTTTCAAAGAAGAGCATATTTTTGCTTTTTGAATGTAGAGATTTAATTTTTAAAGGGGGTGTCACTGGAAGACTGGGGTTTGACTGAAGGCTTAGGGAACAGTAACATGTCCAAATACACAGGCCTCAGGCACACGATTGTTGGGTGTGAAAGTGTGCATTTGTGTAAGGAGTTAAATATGTTTGGCACCCTTTTTCACCTCTCCCTAAACTCATCCTAATGGATAGACTTGAGTCTGTTTTGAGCTAATTAGAGTTGGTGCAGTAGTGTGTGTGTGTGTACACTTCTATGGCAATAATGTGTAAAAATGTACAGAAATGTGTATAGACCCTCTTGTTTCCTGTGACGTCCGTAAAATGTCTCAAGTTTTAATTTTTTATTACTGGTTTCATTCTTGAGTAGGACTTGGCCTTTGTCTCTGTGGCCGGTTGAGTGGTTTGTGTATTTTTCTCTTTTTTTCCCCTTTTAAATTTTTCCTTCTTGCTTTTGGAGTGCTGATGGAGAATGTTTGTTATTTATTTATTTATTTATTGGATCATTCAGTTAATTCAGCAGGAACGTATGGAGAGTAAATGAGCTTAATTTCATTGTCCAGAGGCCCCCCCCCCCCCCGTCCCATCCCATCCCTGCCTTTGTCTCTTGTATACCCTGAGTAGGTGTCAGGCTGTGATCCTGTAATTGCAGTCCTGTTCCCTTCTTTCACCAAAACGACGACGTGGCAGCGCATGTGAAGTCTGCCTTGCAGAAGGAATACTGGGAAAGGCGTGTCTGATCACGATCGAGATAAAGTAGAATGTACAGTATTATGACATTTGAAGGAGTTTACTTAGACTGCGAGAGAGTACCGTGGAGGCAAAAGAATGTTCATATTGAAAAGGAGGGCACTGGCATATTTAATCAGTTGAATTTGCCCAATGCCCTTTTTCCTTTCTTTCTGCTGGTTATGTGACCCAGTTGAGGTCTGTGTGAGGGTGTTTTTTTTTAATTAATCAATTTATGGACTGAGGTGGTGTGTGTAAGTGGATTGTGAGATACATGCGCTGTCCAAAGCATCGTCTCCACCCCCCATCCGTTTCCCATTTTTTTTGTTTTGTGAAGACAATAAATGAACCGAGTCAGACCCTACAGATTTGTGAAACTTGTTTAAGCTGTCTCTTGGTGGGCAGAACATGTCTGTTTCCAACCAGGGAAACGTGTCAGTGCAGTAATGTTATTTATCTGAGGTTTTCTCTCAAAGGTAACAAGTAGGGGATTAGTTGGCATGTAAGTAATGGATATTTATATCTCCTTCCCTTGGCCATTAATAGAACATGACTTGTCTTCTACATAATATTTATACTGCTGTTGGGCATAGAATGAAATAAATATAGGGCAATTGAACACAGTTCTGGACTTCAAACACATTTTGGGGTTAAATAGACAATCAAATCGCAAGTAATATCAAGAAATATTTAAGACTATTGCTCATAATAATTGTACATAGATTCTGTTTTCCACTTTTGTTTTTGTATTTTCTGTTGTACCTAAATAACAGCTGGTGTACAGTTCCAGAAATAAAGCTCTGGATAATGTAAATTTACATTGGCCTTCTCCCATCCTGATTTGGTGTTTCACTTCAACTGAAAACATGTAACATCTCTTAAATAGATTGTCAGTTCTGGTACGGCTCTTAACATCAGTGAGCGCTTGGCCTACGAACAAGCCAGGTATGAGGTAAACATGGCAGATTGTGTCTGGCTTAATGCACTATGGTGTAGTAGTTGGAGAACAGCTCCTCCCCACGGTGGATTTCTCGTAAGGACACCAGCACCACACACCTCAGGGCTCTGAGAAGAGCAGAGCAGAGCAAATGATCATCTTATAACAATATAATCACAATCAATACTATAATAATCATTAGAACGTAATAATCATAACACAATATGGATATAACGGAACATAAGCAAGCGACTTTTTGTACAATTTCATGTAACCTCCACAGCTGAATATACAAAATTCTCTACTTATGATTCACATTATACAAGCCATTTTAGTGGTGTTATGGATACAATTATTCATTTTCCATGGAGTTGCCCATTAACAGAATTACTCAATGGTTTTGGAGGCATTGTCTATTTTCTAAACTGCTCTAAAAGTGTCAGTTAAACTGGAAAAAAAAATGTTTAAAAGTCAAATCTTTGCAACTTGAAGAGTCAATATGTGCTTAAGTATCTGTAGCCTACCTCTTTGTGTCATGGCTGTAGTTCACATTAGGGAGGTACTGATGCAGCTCTATAGGAAAGTCTTCTGGTACATCGAATTCTTGATAGCATACATTAGCTGCCTTTTCTATAAAACATGAAAACAGTATTGTAAGTAGTGTTTTTAGTAGTATATTTAAAGCAATATCCACCATTTTAGGAAACATGTCCATTTTTCATCTCCCCTTGTGTTAATTAATTGAGCCATACCTTTTTCCTAAAGGATTCATCCAGTTCTTCTCTGAGTCTGGCTCCAAGCTAACATTTATCATTGAAGCAGATTAGACCAGGTGAGATGCTAACGGTCCAATCCGATTCAATGATAAATGCTAATTTGGAGCTAAAATTGGTATAACCAGAGTCAGAGAAGGACTGGATGAATAGGAGAAAGGTTTGGCTCAGTTAATTAACTCGAGCGGAGATGGAAAATTAACATATTTCCAAAAATGGTGGAGCGTTTCCCATCATTTCCCAATAACATTCACATAATATGCAAAGATTCCAAATAAATCTGAAAGGCTCCCAAAATGTAGGGGAGGGGGTCTTCACAGATTTCATAGATTCTGATTCTGACACACATGGATGTGGAATGAAACTACTTGCCATTGGAACAGTTATTGACATACTGCCCCACTGCCAGTGGATTTTCTGGGCTGTCTGTTAACCAGGAGACATCACTCATAGGCAACGGGCCCATTCGATCTCGTCCACTGCAAGACCTGAGGAGCAGTTTACCGTGTTTGAATTTTCCAGGTGTAACATTTGGGCTTTTCCTTGCATATCTCTCAAAAATGAAAAGCAAAAGCCATGCCAGCTGAGATTACCTTCATTTGGATCAGGGTTACAAAATAGGTAGGTTTTAAGAGAAAAAGAAGTTATGACCTATGGTTAATGGTTCAAGTCTTCTCAAATTAAGTTTACCTGTAGACGATCTTTGATATTCCCTTGTCATTACCATCGATCAAAACTCTGTCTATGCATCTGAATACAAAAGGGTTGCAGACAGACTGAATAAGAATGGGCTCATATGATTGGTAGACTGTCCCTGTAAAGATGAAAAAAAGGAGAAATTATTTTATCCTAGACTCTCTCTGAGGAGTTTTAAGCTGTTAAATGTAAACACAGAAACTAGGTTGAATGCCGAACATAATATTTCAGACATGGAGGCCACTATAGCTACCTGTAAATGTGATCTTGAACTTGGTAATTGGAAAAAAACAGTGTTTTGCTGCACCCATAAACCAATTGAAACAATTACTTGATGGTAATTGGTGATTGATAGTAACAGTCAGCAAAATCATGCTGTTAAGTTTTTTTTTCTTTTATTCTGTGTTGGTTTCCTCCACCCAAAACTGCAGAGAGCATCAGGTGGACAGGGTGTTTATCCACCTTTCATATGAGTATGTCAAGGCACATAATCCAAAATGAATTGTCTGATAAAGGGATACATCACAAAGCCAAGAAAAGTACTGGAAAACTATAAGACCTCTGTAAGACCAAGAGTAAGCCAATCATGAAGTCGATTCATGATGACAATGAAGCTTTGGGGAACTCTGAAATTGAAACACTTCTATTGTCAGGTGGTTCCTTTCAGCAAAATTATATACCTGGGTACATGGCGACTGTGACACCTTTGGGCACTGATCCCTCGGTCACGAACACCCCTGTTCCTGCAAACGGCATTGAGCTTGGCCCCCGCTCGATACAGAAACCCAGCGTCTCCAGCATCACCCGAACTGCTTCTGTCTGGGTTTTAGAGATGTTTGGTGGATAAATTGACTGCCCTGAGTTATGGAGCAGTCTGAGCACTTCCAGCTTGATCGGATCATTTTTCATCAGCGCAGAGAATAGTTTTTTGAGACAAGCGGACACTTCCACATCTGGAACGGTCTTGTCCTCTGAACGTGCGGTCACCTGGCGCAAAGTTCTGGGGACAACAACGCATGGTCATACAAAAAGGTCTAACAACCGCAACAAGGAATCAGGCTACCTACAGGTTATCTAAAACTTTGTAGGTAGTAGCCTACTATTGCATGACAACACACAGGTCACACAAGCATGATAACTTTTGTTTCAACCGGTGCATAATGTTGTTGGCGTGGTTGCAGGTAGTGTGTTCTGGCATTACCTCTCATTTTTCTGAAGGTTCACAGCTATCCACGGCACAAATCGATGGCGGTAAGACTTCCATTTCACTTCTAACGCGTTGAGCGCCGCTCTAATCATATCATAACACTCTACTGTCCGCCGACATCTTTCACACAGGGGTGAACCATAGACATACTATTTGTCTTCCTGCGTGTGGAACTAGAGTAGCTCAAGAAATTAATACTGCCATCTACGGGAAACGGCTTCAAAGTGCATAAAGTTCAAGGTAACAGACATGCAGGCCCAGTCGACAGATTTCAGAGAATGCTCCACAAATCAATTCAATACAGAGGAAGGCAATTACGCACTTGATTAAGTTAAAAATATGTTAATTCATATAGCATTCAAATCAACCGTAGGTCTATCAGACCTCCTACTTTATGAAATCATAGGTTTCGTAAACCGTGTCAAATGCCACAGCAGCATTTGTCAATGTTTAACAGAGTGTTCTGTCTCACATGAAGCGCGCAATAAAGTCAGTTTTGTAACCAAATTTTGCAAAGGTTTATCGGTCCGCGTTGTCAAGGATTGCTACTTTGTAATTGGACAATATATAGGAAAAGGCGGTCCACACACTGCCCTTATCATAAACCAACTGGATGGCAAACAGGAAAAGGTGGGCCTGGAGAGCTGTGTGCCAATGAACGAGGGATATTGCTGGCTTGTCATTTAAGGTATTGATCTCCGCCCCAAGAATGTGCTGCAGGAGATGGGACTTTAGTGTGTCATTCTGCTGTCAACATTTACCGTGCGCTACAAGCTATCCGCATTGTGAGAAAAGAAATTGGGATTGTATTCACATCGACTGAAAACAAAGACTGATTCTCTTCTCTGCGACTGTATCTAACATCGCTTGCAAACATAGGGCCACGCATCAGCTTGCCGCTTAACGCATCAATCAGAATGGCTGGAAAGGTGGGTACGCGGGGATGTCATAAAATTCGGGGAGCTCAAATTAGAGACCTTCTCGATTCAAAACACAACGTCCTGTTTGATTGCGATGGGGTGATTTGGAATGGTGAAACAGTCGTAGCCGGTGCGCCAGAAGTGGTCACTCTGCTGAAGCGGCTAGGCAAACGGGTGTTTTTTGTCACCAATAATTGTACCAGGCCGAGGGAGAACTACGTACAGAAGTTTTCCAGACTGGGCTTCACAGATGTCGTTGAGGAGGAGATCTTTAGCTCTGCGTACTGCTCTGCAGCTTACTTGAGAGACGTAGCAAAGGTGCAAGGCAAAGTGTTCGTCATTGGTTGTCACGGAGTGCAGAAAGAGCTCCAAGACGCCGGGGTCCCCGTTGTGGAAGATGTGGGTGACGGCCCTGATGTCAGTATCTACAACTTTCCCCTCGAACCAGACGTAAAAGCAGTCCTCATTGGATACGACGAACGATTTACTTTCATGAAATTGGCTAAAGCCTGCTGTTATCTGAAGAATAGCGACTGTCTGTTCCTGGCCACTGACCCTGACCCATGGCACCCACTCCGCGGCGGCAGAATCACACCAGGTCCGTAACATATGCTCATAATTTCCATTCTGTACAAATAGTTAATTCGGGTGTTTCAGACATAAACATATTGAATTCAAGTGCAACCCTAAAGTAAGAATAACAAACAAAATTGTGAACACAGTAGACAGAAATCAGGTTTATTCTTATTGGGTCATTAGCAGATTGAGTTACTCAGTAACTCATTGTACCCAACTACAGTAACATGTTGCATGGGGAATTGTATAGACACCTGGACAGTTTGACTGCTGTATATGGTTTAACAATGAGGGTCTGTTCAGTCTGTTAACCCCAACACACTAGCACCATCCAGAGGGATGTACAGATATGGGTTGCCACACAATAGGTTAACATTCACCCAAATGGAAACCACTTGGTTAAGGGCCTTTGCATTGGATGGTCATTATTTGTTTACATGGATGCCATTGCTTGTTTGAGAAAAACATGGCATACATCAACATGTCGATCTACGCCATGTGATGTTGACTACATTCTGTAGTTAAATGGAATTCAACATCCCTTAGCAAAATATGAAACGCACAACCGAAACTATAGCTTAATGGCCTGTCATGTGTAACATAAGCCGTAATGGTTGTGTGTGGGTTGTAATTGTGTTGCCTACACTCGTGCATCATTAGGTTCAGGGAGCCTCACGGCAGCCTTGGAGACGGCCAGCAGCCGCAAGGCCACGGTCATCGGGAAGCCAAGCCGTTTCATGTACGAGTGCATTGCCAGCCAGTTCGACCTGGACCCGGCTCGGTCACTCATGATCGGCGACCGGCTGGAGACTGACATTCTCTTCGGGGCCAACTGCGGCTTGGACACTATGCTGACCCTCACCGGCGTCTCCACGATGGAGGAGGCTGAGGAGTACAGAGACAGCAACTGTCCAGAGAAGAAGGACTTTGTGCCCGATTATGTGGTGGACACCATTGGCGACTTCCTCCAAGCCCTGGAGGACTGAACAACAGAGACTGACCTCTACGTTGCAGCCTGGACTGAACCTGTAATGAGACTTTGACACCAGTAAATGAGCAGTTTTCAGGAGGGTTTTCTGGAGGCCAGATTAAAAAAAAATCTCTATCTGTGTAATCTCTACAGTTTCTTCTCTGGTACTACACAAGCTTTCCAGAAACCCACATCAGGTAGATGAGGTAGAGATGAAGAATTTGACCTTCTTAGTACACTCTTAAAAGTAAAGAGTTCTTGGGATATTCAAAAACATAAAGGAACAACAAACAAAAAGGAAGCCTTTTTACTGAAATTTTTGTTAAATTGCCATGAAAATGTGTAATGACAGACGTAACTCATAGGCCTGTTAGTATTAGGCCGGTAGGAGTCTAGGAAATATCAAAGTCTATTACAGCATTGCTTAATTCAGTCATCCAAATGGTCGCTGACCAACCACAAATGACTGCAAATGTCACAGCTGAGTGGAAAACCAGTGGGCCAGATCGAAGCAGAGTCATGGCCATCAAACAAAAGTTTCATAGCTAATTTATATCATGTTTTAAATGGTAACATTGGCTTGATGAAGTTAGAATAAATCCAGCCAACATAAAGTGCCAACAACAGAACACACATAGACATTCCAAGCTGAGGCCGCACACAGCACAACTTGTGAGCTAATGGGAAATCAGTGTGAATATACTGTAGAGTTAGGCTACATGGGCAGGCATGAGGAGCATACGCTTGGCTGAGCATGCAGTAGGTACTAGGATGTTAGGATGCTAGGATGTTAGCGTCATTTTGTGTTTGCACATACAATTATGGATCTTTTTTGAAGGATTTTCTTTTTTTTTCAAAGCACTACAGTTTTCTTCCAGTCACATGGTGCCCAAACCCTTACCTCACTCACAAGACACACTACTTTAAGGCTCAGAGCACATTTGGTTCTTTTGCAATTAAATCTGTGAAACTACTGTTTGACTGTAGTGGAGATGACTATTGTTTTTCCCATGGAATTTGGAACATGCTTCAGCCCCCATGACCTCAGGAAAGGAAATCTTCTTGGTAATGGGAATACACAACTATGCGAAAACATTTTACCCATGATGGTGTAATAGCAATTATGCTTTGTTTACGTGCACATTAACTGACAATCATCTCAACCAGTAAAGCATTTTTAACGTATTTTCACCACCTCCCCAGACCAGAATCAGAGTTCTGGATTACACATTTGCTAACATTTTGACATGAATGATTGTTATAAAAAAAATAGCTATTAGGGGACTCGACTGACTAGCATGACAATAACACCCTCTCAATCATAATAGAGCCGCCCCAGCAACTTTCATTTATTTTAGATCACATTGTATGTGTACTACTGTCATGTTGACTTTTTAAAATCCTAATTCTTAATTCCATTCAAATGGTATTACATAAGCACAAAGTGTTCACTGCTCTTGATAGCATTGCCTTTTATTCACAAATGATAAACAAGCTGATTCCACTGTGATAAGCTCTTTTGCTATTGTGTCCAAACCAGTGATGGTTCACTGTTGTGTGACCCATCACAATGCTAGTCTGTAATTGTGGCTGATGCAGAATTGCTACCTAATTGCCCTAAACACCACTCCCTTGGCTTTAGAGATCCATCTTAACTGTGTCATTTTATTTAGCCGTGTGCAAGCCTTAAGCCTGTGGTGGTTTGTGTATGGACATTGATTGACCTTGAATTGTGACCTCTGTGCAGAGACTGTGTAATGCGTTGAAATTAAGTGACAAGTGTGTAGTTTTTGCCTGAAAAGTTGTATTCAGCTGGTTGACATAGGCTCTTGTATTTAGCCTTGCAGTATAAAAATTCAATACTTTGGCAGCAAGTTGCATATTCTTAGTAAACAGAATCCAAATTAAGCTACATTTCATCAGAAGAAGCCAATTCTAATCTTGGTTAGTGGGGAAAAAACATGCACAAATTTGCTCTCAATATGTAATGCAACTGGGTGGTTTTATGCGAAGTGGAGCTGGGATCCTGCATTCATTGAATGTCCAACAGTGCATGGTCTGCTAAGAAGAGTGTCATGGTTTGCAAATGGAACGTTTATACCGTATATCTTGAATGCTTTTGTTTCTTGCAATGATTAGTATTTTCCAGTGTTAGGAAAATTAGGGGCTATTGTGTTGTTTTGATGAACAAAAAGAACCTACTTTGTGCACAAATATGATTGATAGAGATTTTTGGTCTTTGTTTATGGTCTCAAGTTAGACATTGTATTGTATTTATTGAAATACTTTATTTTAATAGATTGATAATTTCATTCAATGATTTGCTGGTTTGTTCTGTGTGAACTTAATAAATGCTGTAAATATTGTGAATGGGATTAATGTTCCACGTTTTGCCTTTAAAGGAGTTCTCCGGAGTGAATCAAACCGAAGCACTGGATCACACTGGATTTCCCTTTTAATTTTAGTTTGTGCTTAAAAGGGAAATCCAGTGTGAATCAATCAATAGCCCTGTTGTTCATGGGCACCAAGTGCTGCTGACTGTAGGAAAAAGAATCAGAAAATTTGACACAGCATGGACAGACTAGAGAACCAATGACTACAGTATACCGTTCACATAATGGAGAATAGCAAAACGAAACTAAAATCAAGTTACAATGCCCCATTCGGTTAATGTTTCGCTATTTTGTGTAGTTTCATCAAATGTAATCATTATTTCCCTTACCGACAGCACTCCCTGACCTTGAACAACAGGGGGGTATTCCAAGTTAACCCTAGGTAAATCAGCTAATAGAAGAGCCTGGAGTCCTCATTCTCTTAACTAAATGACGCCAGCATGCTACTCTATTAGCAG
>JASCQY010000078.1:12571105-12582769 GCA_030264315.1 Sardinella tawilis | reverse complement strand
GGTGTGTGGTGGAGGGAGAGAGAGGGAGGGAGAGAGAGAGAGAGAGAGAGAGAGAGAGAGAGAGAGAGAGAGAGAAACAGAGGGAGAGAGAGAGAAAGAAAGAGAGGGAGAGAGAGAGAGATGGAAAAAGGAGGAGAGCTGAGGATTATTGTGTTTATTTACTTGTGTTTGTTCCTCCTAAGCCCTAAACCCTGAGGTCTAAAAGATTAAACCAGCACAAATGGACTGCAGGATTGGCTAATTTATACCACATAAGTCTTTGAGGGTCCAGGGGCTTCGGGTGTGGGAGGATAATGGAAATTGGCCAACATATACACAATTACCTGCAATGTGTACAACGTGTCTATAAAGTGTTTGCAACCCTGTGTCACCACACCCTGATGGCTATAATAATGCAGTCAAACAAAAGCCAGCGCATGGACACAAAATGAGCCGCGGATCTGCCCAAGGTTCCTCTTCCTACACTAACTAAGGAAGTTTTTTCCTTACCCTGCTGTGAAGAGCCATGAGATAACACCGTTGTAAAAGGCGCTGTACAAATGTTGCTGTGTAAATATAATTGGATTGATTTGAATTAAATTGAATTGAATTGACCTCAGACTTTTGTCGGGATGTCAGATTTGATCTTGTGCTCACCTTTGCTGCATAGTGCACCACTGTGAAGGCAGGACTGTGGCTGCGCACCACTTCATAGTTTGCATGGGCCTTGAACTTGCTGTTGAGCTTATCCACAAAATTTCTGTCTGTAGCCTGAAGGGGACAAACACATGAGTGTTCTTCCTAGTCAGTCTTTCCTCAGATGAGAGAAAATGTTCATTTTAAGTGCATTGCCCTACTCTCAACCCTGATATCAAAGACACACACATGCGCATGTGCGCACACATACAGTACACACACATACACACACTTAACACTGATATCAAACTGCTTACTTTCTGAAACAGCCTTCACTCTTAAAATTCTCTACAGCTAAGCAGGCCTCAGTGCCGTTTAAGGAACAGCAGGACTTCAGCCAGTTTCCGTGGAAACTTTGAAGTCAGCAACTGTGGGTGGTCACATGACCCACATACCTGTGGAAAGGCACTCTGCTCGTCCAGTAGCGAGAGGATCCCGATGGGCTTGGTAAGGAAGAGGTCCTGAGGACACATTAATAAATCAGTCTGCAGCTTGTTCATTTTATAACCAGCACTCCCAAAAGGAGAAACAGAAAAGAAAAAGAAAGCCAAGTATAAACTGCCTGCCTTTTTTATGACTTCATACCATTCTTAGCAAATCATTTAAAACACTCAGCTCTTTCGTGTAATCATGTCACTTTTAATGTGCACACTTCTGTGCCAGGGGAGTAGGGAGTGAAGTGTACTACTCACAGCAAAACAAAGCAGCCGAGATGATTTGCTACATTCAAACATTACAATGACCCACAAGTTGACATAAAACAATACAAACATGTTGTAAATCTGGTAGGCGAATGACATGACAATGAAATGCCAACACCTCTAAAAGTCTGCACTAACGTTTCCTCTTCCTGGACACCTATCAGTGATCATGGTCAGCTGTTTCTAAGAAAAACATGCGTGTGTGTTCGCCATCGAAAGAGAAAGAGTAAGAAAGATAAGAGTGCTAAAGAAGAGAGTGTCAACAACAACAACAACAACAACAACAACAACAACATAAAGCGAGTAGGAAAAGAGAAGCTCGGGACAACCATTCTGAGATGTGGGTGAAGAGCTGCAGCTCACCAGAATGGGCTTGTTGTCTTTGTAGGAGATGACCTCCCAGTCCAGCTGCTCCTCCTTGTACTCCCTCTGCTCCATCAGAAAGATATGCTGCAGGGAAAGAGGCAAATTAACACAGATACAGACAGACACAGACACAAAACTCTCCAGCACCAACCACACTACTAATTACTTCTTAGAGATTCACATAAAGCATGCATGTTATTGATGATCCATTTCTCTCGCTCTCTCTCTCTCTCTCATATACAAATACACACACACACGCACGCACACACACACTCACGCACGCGCACACACACACGCACACACAAAACTCCCAAGCACTAACCACACTACCAGCTACCCCTTACATTCACATAAAGAATACATATTATTGATGACAAATGGTTTTGGCCACAACATCCATGGTCTGCTTAAGTTGCTGAACAGTGGAAACCAATTCAAGGTCTTGAGAAGTTCTTACACCCTGAGCTATTACCAGGAAACCACCACCTCCCCTGGGGTTAGAGCACATGTGGAAAGAAAGGGAAGAAGAAGAAGAAGAAAAAAAAAAACCTCCCTGCTGTTAAACTTGTCTACTGCGCTACGCATCGGGTAGAATACAAACTGTGATTATTTTCACATCTAAGCTGTAAGTGGGAAACCCACGCTCTTCACCAGGAAGTTCAATTAAGGGATTTTGAGATTTTGTGAAATACTGTGTTCCTGCCTGGTCTTGGTTGGAATCCGCCTGTCTGCAGTCTATGGAGAGTGCAGTGGAGGAATCGTCGGCTAAATGGGCTCTGTTACACCCTCTCTAGACACTGCCCACACACACCTCAGTCAGGAGCACAATCATATTTCCCCATATCAGTTATCAGTGGCATCAGCTCCTTCCATTGTATCTCAGATAAAACATTACCAGGAAAAACCAACTGTTAATAAAAATAACAAAAATCCTCTTCGTTTCTTTATCGTCACTGAACATAAATGACTTCATAAGCGACCGCTGTCTACCAGGTTAAGATACACACACTGTTTCTATGCATAGTTGTGACTGCAGAATTTAACTGCAGGATATTTCAGAAGGGTAATGAGCTGGAATAAATCGAGTGTTTCCTTCCAACCACAACAGAGCATACAGAAACTATACAAGCATTCAAAGCACATCTGAAAACAAAGTCATGGTTATCAGCTCTACCAGAAAGGCTCCTAGAAGCCCGGGAGTTCAACAGAGCATGAGCATCTCTTTAAAGGTCTCAGGTTGCATCCATCTGAGAAAGATCAAAGCCTTCGGGTGCATCAGAGTGTGGCTCTTTGAAACAGTAGAGGGCCAATTTGATTTGATGTAACCAAGTTGGAATTCAGACTTACATGGTTGAAAAAAAACTGTAGCTGTTCATTGGCCAGGTTGATGCAAAGCTGTTCGAACCGGTTCACTGCGAAGTTCTCAAAGCCAAAAATGTCGAGGATGCCTTGTGATAATCAAAGAGAAAAAATAAAAAGGTCACTAAACTGTATAGTAGATATTTTTGAAAAAAAAAAAGAATGATCTCCCAGGCACTGTCAAATCTTACCAATTTCATTGAGTTCAATGTCTGGATCTACATTTGGGGCAAGCAATTCGTTGACTTTACTGACTATCCATCCAAAGACTCTTCCATAGGCAACTTTGGCAATAGAATCTCTGGCATCTGCAAAAGTAAAGAAGATAACTTTCAAATAATGTATTTTCACTTACAGCAGTAGACTGCAGTGACAATATCCTAGGGTCTATGTTTAGCCAGTACATGCAAGCAATGACGTACATGTAATCCTCTACACATGAAACCAGTGGCTCCAGTTGCACTGACAGCCTGGGGTTTATGGTATTGTAAGTCTAGGCCCCTTTGAGCCAAAATGACATCTATGTGTTACATTCAAACCCCCCAGTGCATTGACAGCCTGTTGTGTGAGTGGTGAAATTGGGCCCCTTTGAGCCGGAAGGCTCACCCTCGGCCTGTTGCTGGCTGTGAAGGCGGCGGATGGCTTCCCCTCGTGTGACAGACATGGTGCAGATCAGACTCTTCAGCAGTTCCTCTTCCTGAACGCCAAATTGTCCCTGGGAGACAAAAGAATTACAATAAAGTCCACGTGTCACACAAAGTCACACACACACAAACACACACACACAACACTCCCACTTCCCCACAAACACACACACACACACACACACACACACACACACACACACACACACACACACACACACACACAGGTACTAACAATACTGTTTGGGAGAAACTATAAACTCAAATTGCCCTGCAATCAGAGCTAAAGTCAGGGGTCAATGTGTAAGAACTGACCACACATAAACACAATGTGCTGTGGGATGATCTGGATGAAAACATCTGCAGTCTTCAGCAAATACATACAATCACAAACAAGAAGGTTGCCATACAGTACGTAAGCCATGTTATGTCTTCCTGGTTTCCTGGACAGGACCACGTCCCTTTCCTCCTGCCAGACTCAAGAAAGACGACCTGCCCATAAATTCACCTGCTGCCCGCACTTCCCCTGAATCAGCGACCAAATATAGCCCTGCCTGACCTTTTCCCCAACTACAGCACCCACGTCTTATCGGGGGAGGCCAGATGTGTTGAGGAGGGTGTGTGTGTGTGAGTGTGTGAGTGTTTGGGTTGATGCAATTCCATGCCTCCAGGGCTCCGTCATCTTGGGGGGGGGGGGGTTTGTTTGCGGAGGAAAGGGCAGTAACTCACAGCTCCGAAACAGCCGGGAGGAGAGAAACGATGGAGACGTGAGCTGAGGGCCAACCAACGCTACACACAGGCCCCAGTCAGACTGTAGCGGGGAGTCAACAGCTGTGAACGGTATAGGGTTACTGCCGGCCAAAGGGCCTAGCCACTCGAGCGAACAATAATGGTGTTTGTTTAGCGTTGTATGCAAAAGGCCAGATAAAGCTGCCATTCTCTGCTCTACTCCCTGACCGTCCACCCATTCACGCCTGTTGTTCCACGCCTCTGGGACGATGTCCAGTCTAGTCCATGCACGGTCGGTCAGATGCAATATCACAGACTGGCAGACTGAAACAAATACTTTAAGGCCAAATAGTCTGTTTTTCTAATTTCCCCCAGTACAAGCTTTCTGGAAAACAAATCATCATGTTCTTAACTAAACCGTCTGGGAGAGGACTGATTATATCGACAGAAATAGGACATTTTTTTAAAGATAAGAATCGAGGAACAAACATACTTTTACACAGATAGATGAGAAGGGAGGAACAGAAAACAAGAAGAAAGGGAAGAGGAAAGGGGTTTTGTGGGAGAGGATGGGGGGAAGAGGACACGAGGGAGGAAGAGAACTGGAAGGGAAAAGGGTGAGAAAAAGAGGAAATGAAAGAGTGACAAGGGGTCAAGTCCCATGTTCAGCAATTCACTCCTGATCTCAAAAGCAACTAAAATTATTTCAGTTTTTGTTGAGTAATTCTGTATTTCATGCTCCTCACCCCACAATGATTCTTTTACCTGTGACCACTGATTTACACGGACTGAATCCCTTAAGACTAAATGGTATTGCCAGTTAAGTCTTTGAGAGTTCAGGGCTAAAGCTATGTCCACACACGTCACCACTCGCTACTAGCTGAGCGATATCAGATAATAGAATGTTTATGTGTTCCAGCGATGGAACGGCTGGACAGGCGAGAAGAGTACAAGCGATGCGATATCGCCGATTTTGAGTTAAAATTAAATTAACTTTTGGGCGAGTAAGCGAGAAGCGAGTAAAGAGAAGCGACGTATGTGGACCCGGCTTAAGGGTTTAGAACTTTGGGATTCATGTGTAAATGAGATTTCTGAGTAAGAAGAACCAACGAAGCTGACAGTTAGACAAACTGAACACAGCAATGAATGAGAGAGGGGAGGTGTGGGGTGGGGAAGTGATAAATGTGGTTTAAAAAAAAAAAAAAAAGAGAAAAAAAAAAAAAAGAAAGAAAACTCACAGCAGCGGCCTTGAGCCAGCCCACAGACGTCTCTGTGACACGCAAGGCATCACCCTCCCCAGGCTCAAACATGATGTTACCCAGAGACAGAATGCCGGCCAGGATGGTCATCATGTCCACCTTCTCCTATAGGAGACAAGAACACACATTCATGTTGTTAGAGGAACAGCTTTGAAAGTTTGCTCAGCATCTACATATTAACAGAGAGAGAAAAAGAGAGAGACGGACAGAGGGAAAGAAAGAGAGAGATGCTTTTCTAGGCAGGGGAAAGGAGACACAAGTGCTAATAAAGGGGTCAAAGGGAGATATAGAGAGACAGAGGAGAGAGATAGAGATAGAGATAGAGAGATAGAGAGAGAGAGAGAGATGGACAGAGGGAAAGAAAGAGAGAGATGCTTTTCTAGGCAGGGGAAAGGAGACAAGTGCTAATAAAGGGGTCAAAGGGAGAGAGGAAGTCATAGCAGGCGGGCAAGAGTACAGGAAGTCATAACCTCAGCCAGGAAGCTCTGAAGATGGTAAAGGAAGACCACCCTGAGAGGTGTCATTCAACATTTACGCAGCAGTATTATCATAGGGAACCATCAAGCAGGATGATTGGTTATGGTGCTTATACTTCATGTCGTTACCTGCTCCTCAAAGCCGACCATGTCCATAGCGTTGCACACGTCCGCATACTTCTTGCTCCAGTGATTCACCATGTCATCTGACAGGGCCGTACCATTCAGATATCTGAGACACACAAGCATGGATTAACACATTCACCCATTTAGTAGATGGTCTCAAGGACGGGAAATGACATCATGCAAAACATTTTTGTATGCTTATACTGTACTTCCTTGGAATTAGCCTAGTTTTTTTTTTCATGTAAATAATTATATTTATTTACATTTTGAGCTATATCAGAGATGACATGCTCACAGCACTCACAAACCATAAAGTTTTAAGGCATCTGTATTGTACAATGACAATAAGGGATTATTATAACATGTCAACCCAAGTAGTGTCACTAATGTATGGGCTCTGTAAAACTGATTGAGACCGTCAAAAGTGACTGAGACCCTGGGAAAAACAAATTGGTTTCCGACCGACGGACCAATGGACCGACCGACCGACATAGCGGCTGCACACGACTAAAAACATCATAAATATGTAAGCCAGTGCCATAATTCAGAGTGCAATAGGCTACCCAAGAGATACAGATATCACGGGTCAAGTAGGCGTGTAGGTAGATGACTGGAATTTCTTAATTACAGTTAACAGTAAACAGGCCAGATCAGATCAACCTTTCGCCCCTTTCGCATTTCGAAAGCAAACACTTCAAACCACATAAGCTGTTTGAACAGTCTTAGGGAAGCTCCTGGCACACCTGCACGGAAGCTTACGTTCTGGGGCGTGACCAAGGCACCTGACACAGACTGGGGCCCGATACTGATAAGAGAGCCAATAGAAACTGACGAAATACATGACGTGCTGGGTAGGTGAGGGCACGGCACGGAATGCAACCCAAAAGTCAGTGTGTGACAGAGTGGAGACACTCTGTGACGTTATGGGTGATAAAAAATAAAAAAGAAATAAATGTGCTACTTCGCCATGTGACCATGTGTGAACAGGACCAGATGACCTGTACTCATACTGCATATACTGTATATACTGTTGGTTGAGTACTTACAGTATAACCTAACTCTACACTTACAGTAAATGACGTGGTTTGGCTCTCATAAAATCAACAAAAGGATTCTTTTCATGCCCTCATTCTTTATCTTCATCAACTATCAAGCGATCAACTGTCATGCGTTCTAAAAATAGTGTCAAACTCATCTGAGGGTGGAGAAAAAAAAACAAAAAAAAAACACACACACACACACACACACAACGTAGGCACGGTGGCAAAATGGTGGTTTGAAACTACAGAAGATTCCGATTTAGGTGTTAAAATGGGGTTTCCTCTCCCCTTCTGTGCCACAGGGAGAACGAGAACACCTGCTGACTCGGTCACCTGTACTGCTCGGGCTCCAGGAGTCCGTAGATCTCCTTGTCGTCGGCACAGATGCCCGCCAGCATGCAGTAGAAGATGTGGAAGTTGCCCTCGCCCTCGTCCTGCTGCACCACACGAGACTTCTCCAGGAGGTACTCATTGATCTTGGCTCCCTTCACTGCACAAACATCCAATTCATAAATTATAAGTAATATGTCAGAGGGTGGTTTCCCTGCTACGTGAAGACCCAAAAAAAAAAAAAAAAGTCTGAATATGCTCTACAGACAGGGATGCAGACAGATAAGGGTAAAAGTGTTTCAAAACTAGGGGACTGAGGATACATTGTAGAGGTGAAAACAATATTTAGAGTCTCGAGACTTAAAGGCAATCTGATGGCAGCAGGCTAGTAAATTAAAGCAGTCTCTCACTCTGAGAATGATTTGCATGCAATACTAAAGAGGTTAAAAGGAAGTTTGCATTCTTGCATCGGCTGGTGAAGCATGTCATCCTGGCTGTGTTGCAGAACCTGGTAAAGCCAATAATCGAGAAATTAGAATACACCTTGCAATGCTGTGCCTCACCTGACGTTCCATAGAAGCGTAGCTGAATGTACTTCCCAAAGCGACTGCTGTTGTCGTTCATGACCGTTTGGGCATTCCCAAAAGCCTCCAGAAGAGGATTCACCTGTGGACAACAAGAGGAATAGGCATGACTCATTTGTCCTTGAAAAGCAGCTGAGCCTGAACCGCACAGCAGGTTATGACATAACATGACAAGAAACTTGAACTGACTGACATAGGTGACAAACCTGATTTGGAAAGGGAATGAATGGCAAGCGTCATGAACACACAACAAACTACCGTACACCGGTTCTTAAGCCTATGGGTATGACAGGCATTCAGGGGCGAGATTTCACTGTACCAAACAGCATACTGTAAACTATACAATACTATAAAAAGCAATTATTTACAGGTAGGGTTCATCCCAGTGCATTGTTTTCTGTTAGCTCCAGCAGCTAAATACTGTACAACCAAATCGAAAGATGGCTTTGTGTGTCTGTGCACACTGTTTGTATTTCGCTGTGTTAGGGCATTTTTGTTTGCTTGTGCCTCTATTGTGGTCTTGAAAACAGAGCCAAGGAAGCAGGGCCAGTCTTTGGTGTGGCCCACATGACTGCCTTTCCACTCTAGTGCTGCTCACGTTAGGACCGACTCAGCAACCATTTCCATGCTTCATCTGAAGACATGAGCATGTGGCTGTTTGTGATCATTTGATACTTAAGGTCTAGCAACAGCATTTCATTTTTATTTCTGATTGAAAATAAATAAATAAATTTATAAATAAAAAGAAATGAATCAAATTTCTAGTACCTCAGCACATTCTGCAGTTTTTAGATACATATAATACATAATACAAGTACATTTTTTGGGAACGTTGGGTCGGACCATGACGCTAGGCTGCGTTGGAGCGGTTTCTCGAGACCCTTAACTGGCCTGCATGGCAAGCTCCAGAAGACCTGACTAATGGCCGATAATCTTATCTGCATAAACACTTTGGGGTCATGATGTTTATTTCAGGTCCCGGGGCAGTTTGAGGAGGATCAAAGCTCTTTGCAGAGAATTTCAATTTCATGAGGCACAGAGAGCCTTAAGGCCCTTATCCATAAGCATCTGAGCCTATGGCTGGGTGTGACCAGGAATCCCGTATAAAAGCCCAAATATATGCCAAATTAGAAAGTCAGGAAGTCCCGCAGTATGGGAAACAGGATGTGAAGTCGCAAGTGAGGTCTTCCCAAAAAGAAAACATAAAGCATTCCAGATGGTTTGGCAGACACAGGAAGAACAGTGAAATCTCACATGTGTCACCAAGACAGTCTTCACAGCTATTCTTCACACCAATGTTTTATTACACAAGTTAAATAATCTGCCCTTCTCGTGCTCTTTCTACGTGGCAGACTCATCCAGCCTGTAAACTGAGGAGGCAGAAGAAACCCCCAGCAACAAGCCAAAGTGATTTTAAGAGCAACTTGTCAATGTTTAAGTTGGACAGTGAATTAAGCCAGAGCAATTCTGCCCAGATAGCACTAGTCTGACATAAATCATTCCTTGGGGGAAAAAACAAAAACAAAGACAAAAAAGATTCCTCGACAGCTATTTTTTTCCCTTCCTGATAAGTAACCCTAAAATTCCCAGCCTTATGAGGAGGTGACTGTGTGCTTGTGTTAGGAGGAAAGGGGACGTGAGGAGGTCTGAGTCAAGACTACACAGCCACATGTTTCAGTCTGAAGAAGTGCAATGCTCAACGATGAGGGGGACTGGCAGGGCTGGCTCTGTTCTTTTGGCTTGGACCGTCGGGAGTGCAGGAGAAATGGGAAGCGGAATCATGAGCTGGGAACATGGAAGATCCGAGCCATGGAAAAATTTATGACTGGGAGAAGTTTCAGCAGGAAGGCCTAGATTTTCTAGAAGTCCAAAGCGCATGTGCACACAAACTTGAGGATTCACACACATGCATTCATCACAAGACAGACAGACGCACACACGCGCACGCACACACACACACACACACAACTAGATTTGAGACTTCCCATTCACACACATGCATTCATCACAAGACCAACACACACACACACATTAAAGACTTCCCACTCACAGCCATACTGCACAGCTATTTAGTCAAATGTGAAGATAAGATTGGGCAGATCAGAGTAATTAAGTTCACACAAGCTTCATTTAATCAATAAACATGAAGCAATTTGGTGTCATGTCCTAATAACACCACCATCAACAACCAGGAAACAGAGCTTTAAAGACACTTACAGTAACACAAACTCAAGAGACTGTCATTGCTCTGACTCACACAAATCTATGGCACATCATCATGAAACAGATAGAGAGAGACAGAGTGAGAGACAGAGTGAGATAAAGAAAGACAAAAGCAGAGGGAGAGACTTACTTAGAGAAGAGGAAATGAAAGACAGAAAGAAAGAAAAGGAGGACACATTTCTTTCTAAACAGTGTGTGTCGTTATTTGATCACTGTAGTAAGAGGGAGTAAAACAGGGCTTATGACATAGTGACTTAACGTCTTACAAACCAAGACCCCTCCCCAAGACACTACCAGCAACATAACACAAAGTGAACTTTACTTCGACAACACTGAGGAACCGCTGAACTCTTGCTCCTTGCTATAAAAACACATGTTTCCATTACAGCAACTGTGTCATTAAAACAGAAGAAACATTAAGGCAGAAAAGCCCTTCAGGAGTCTGACTAATGCGGAGTCTATTTTTCAATAACCGTGAAAAATACTCCCTTTTTGTGTTATTCGGGGAAACACTTTGGGATGACCATTACTGATAACTTCAGTTAAAAAAAAAGAAACCTTGCTGTTATGTTTTGTTCCAAGCTGTTTACATAACGTTTATATAACTACACAAACTGTGAGCCAATAAAATATAGCCTATAGCACTATGGCTTTCCTAAGAAATCTCCAGGGATGTTTCATTTCCCCCGATTCCATGCAGAGTTTATTTATTTAATGAACACAAACAGTATCTTGGACAGTAGTAAGTGCAACCATTGGCATCTGGTAATGAGCAAACAGCGTTTTCCCCATATGTCCACTATTATGGGTTGCGCCTTTTCCAGATTCCAAAACGTAACACCCACAATTGCAGTGCATCGTAACAACTAGTATTTACGTTCAACTGTGCAGCAAGCTTACAGATCAAACAGGAAAAACATGCTGGCAGCACCCAGTAGTATGGCTTAGTTACTTCATGTTTTCCATAACCAAGGAGAAAGATCAACACACACACACACACACACACACACACAAACGGTACACACTCAAACACACAGAGATAAACAAATACACATTCACACATAACACACAGAGGCACACCACACACACACACACACACACACACACACACACACACACACACACACACAAACACACACACACACACACACA
>JASCQY010000078.1:12531634-12548837 GCA_030264315.1 Sardinella tawilis | reverse complement strand
ACAAACGAAACCTGAAATCCCGTACGGGAAAATGTATAGGTGGTCCCCAGACTAAATCTCACTTGAGATTTAGGCTGATGTTAGCCAGGCTATGCTTTAACAGGAAAGATCGGATATTTGTAGTAGGCTATAGCTTTAATGAGACATCAATGACCACATATACTATACTATACTTTTTATACTATATGTTGCTGTTTCAAGAGCAAGTGAAAACTACAAAATAAGCTCTCCTAATAATATTGGAAACAACTAGTCATTGCAGAATGGAAATATGAAATGTGTGAAGATCTTTGCATCAATAAAAAATTGAAGCAACATAAAAAGAAAATTGCACATGGAAAACTGCACACGGTACAACATCCTGCAAATAGGCTGTGCATGTAGATGCACCCACACGTAACAACTGTATCAAGGTACGATATTCATAGTTTGTTGCCAAGCCTCTGATTTCCTGATTCTTACACAGAAAGGCAAGTTTGTCCTGTTGTATGGGAACGTGTACTTTTCAATACTTCAACAGTATACTTCAGATTTGTCAAATGACAGGCGAATGTGATGCCACATTCAACCTCTAAATTCTTTATGTGAAAACATCACACAGTAATGTGACTCTTCACTGTATTGATCCTTGTATTATGGTTAATCTTACACTGCAAGACACATGATAATAATACAAACAAACCAAGAAAAAAATCAAGATCAAATTCCTGCACCACCCACTTTAAAATGCTACATCATATTTGGGATATCCACAACAGCTTACTTGAGTCGGGCATGATGCGTAGGTCTCCATCCTTATAGTCGTCCAAGAGCTGATACATGTAGAGAACCGGATCCTTCTCGTAGGTAATGTAGAACCAAGTGTTCATAATTGGTGCTCTGGCTAGGACCATGCCCCGCCACTCATCCTTAGAACCGTCTTCTGTCTCAAACATGTGTTCCACTGCCTTCCCGATCATGGTGTCTGCCAGGTGGGCATCACTAATGCGCGAAGAAGCTATCGGATGCCAAAAAAGAAAAGAAAAAAAAAAACAAAACAAAAAAACAAATTGAGGTATGAAATTAACACATTTTTAATGAACAGAAAAAGTAAAGAGTGTGTCCAATATGATGATGGTGGCGCAGGTGGTAGAGGTGCCGTTCGGCAACCAGAGGGTTGCAGGTTTGAGCCCCGCTCTGCCTGACCCCATCGAAGTGTCCTTGAGCAAGCACTTAACCCTAAATTGCTCCCGGTGGTAGGTTGGCACCTTGCATGACAGCTGCCACCACCGGTGTGTGTATGTGAGGCATAGATTGTAAGTCGCTTTGGATAAAAGCGTCAGCCAAATGCATAAATGTAAATGTAAATGTAAAATGCAATCTTGTCCAAATATTTGCTCAGTCCAATATTTTCACCCACGCGGCACACTTCTGACATACATCTTCTGACACACCACAGGTAACTGTAGGTTTGCATCACTGTTGGTCTGCATTACAGGTGCACACTTAACATCAAATCAATGCAACACACTCCTCTACAACATTCCACATTGTAGTACATATCACATTCTGACATAGACACATTATTTTGAGCAATCATGGCCATCAATCATGCCTCTACTTGGATGTTGATGCACCACATCATTAGTTTTCTTCCCTAATTGCATGGCCTGTGGCTAGCCTGGGGCAAGAAACCTAACTTTGGCTCAATGCGCTACATGCTGCAAGTATGAATTTTAACAAAATTAAAAAAAAAGAAAGAAAAAAGAACCAGAGAAAGGACCAAGCTTTTAACTTTAAAATGCTCAGTGAACTCAAGTTAAAACTCACGTTGTCGGTCAGGTAGCACCTCTAGGCCCTGGACTCGCTCATCCTTGTGCAGCTCCAGGCCATAAACGCAGTCAAAGCCGTCGTACTTGATTAGGTAGAGCGAAGGATTAACGGGCACCTGGTCCAGCACTGTACCCTTCCACTGGGAGGCTGCGCCACTCCCCTCCTTCCAGATGTGCTGTATGCGGCAGCCAACGATGTTTCGTCGCGGCTGGGACACGGGCTTGTTAGGCCCAAGGTTGGCCTTGTGTTTTCTGTGAAAAGGAGTGAAAAACACCACAACTGAGCGGACTTTGGACTTTGGGGTGGGGGGGGGGGGGTGATAAAAACCAAGGACATTGGCCTCCCAAGGTCAGACTGACCCTTCCTTTCTTACTGTCTCGTTTGCAAAGACTGCTGCTCTTCTGCAGTATCAGCAGGTTGTGTTGTGTCAGCTAAAAATGCAGGCTGTGCTCCTGTGCTTATCTAAAACAGCAGAGCAATAACAGCTCTCAGGCCCAACTTTGCAGGACTCTCTCAAATCAACTTTTCTTTGTTTAGTTGTTTTTTGTTGTTTTTTGTTGTTTTTTGTTGTTTTTTCGAGCCCAGGGGTGGCCAACCTGTTCTGTTTGCGGGCCACATCCTGAAGAATCTAAGCAGCCAAGAGCCAATGCAAAAATCAATGGCCTAGTTTTTAACCAGTTTCAAGTGAAAGAGTGATTGCAGGTCGTCTAATGCTATGTAATATTAATTAGAAAAATTGAACTGAAACTATGGTGTGCGATGGATATAGTTTGGGCTATACTAATAGATCAGTGTAACAATGGGCCACATTACATCTTATTTTCTGACTTCATGACGAGCTGCATGCAACACAGCATACTGTAGGGCCGTGTTTGGCCACCCCGATCTACTGTAGACCTATAATTTTTGCTTCAAATGCAAATCTCTAAAAATATCAATACCAAAACATAAAGAAATAATAAAACACACACACACACACATAGACACAGCCACGAACTATACTGTGGATACTGCAGGAGTTCAAATAAAAGCAAACTAGAAATAGGGAGAATGACACGCCACTTGCACCTGTATCCAATCTTAGCACAGGACCCGCCAATGCTCTGCCAACACCAAATGACACAATAGACTTTGAATGAAATTGTGTTTATCTTGTCAGTGACAATGACTCGTCAGAGATTATCGTTGCCAATCTGAGTAATGTGGCTTGTAAACATATGAATACACATGAGAGTGAATTTAGGAGATGGCATGAAATACAAAAACTCAACAACTGGGGTGGGAGGGAGCTCAGTGGGGAAAGGCACTGAGCAGCTGCTAAAAGTATGCTGTTGCCTAAAGGTATAGCAGAAGAGAGCATACCGCAATCACCATGGCTTGGATCATTTTTTCTGCAAGATATATATCTTCTGCTTATTAAATGTCAAAGCAAAATTATCACCCTTGGCGTCTTTGTGTGTCATATGAGATATTTATGTTTTGGTGGTAAAACCACAGACCACTAGCCACTAGCCACCATTTCATTCAGCAAACAGAAGTGAATGCATGTTCACCAGTGTACCAAGCTATAGAAAGATTAAAATAAATAATAATAAAGCCATGTGCCAAGTGACAAATTGAGCAGAAGCACTAGGCGGTGCTAGCCTGGGTAGAAAATTCAAGCATTTTCAATGATCTTTTAATTTCACTCATTTCAAAATTCTTCACTTGGTTTCCAAGGTCAGAGGGAGGGATTCCTGGTGTTAGCAGTAGAATGATCATCAGACTTACTTGTGGGAGTTCTTTTTCTTCATCATATTTGCAGACACACCTGCGTGCCCTACCAAAGGATAGTTAAAAAAATAAGAACAGTAATTAACAAAAAAAAAAAATATATATATATGTATATGTATGTATGTATGTATGTATGTATGTATGTATGTATATGTATATTTATACACACACACACACACACATACATATAAATAATAATAATTTCAAAATTCACAAAAACACTTTGCAAAAACAGACTCTGCAAACACACCAAAAGTGTCTTAGAAGGACATGTAGATATTGCAATTTCTCATCATGTAATTTATGCACTTTCACAGGGACAGTGCACAAAAATAAACTAACCTTGAATAAAAAAAGAAATGCACTTGACTTCACCAGGTTTTATTTAGCAATATTGCTATTTTTCGTTGTTAGTTGCTGAGCACATAGATGGAAAAAGAAATACGAGTTCAACTCAGGAAAAGATGTTATCGTTTTATGGTGTATTACCTGCATCAGCTCGTGATCTCTGTCCCGCGCTCTTCCCGAATGGGGTCTTCATTCATCAGGGTGTGGGGTGCAGCCAGGCTGCCAGACTAGGGTGAAAAAGTCACTAGTATTCGGTTTGGTGTTAGCACAGCGCTTAAGCGGGGGAAAGCCCTGGTGCTCCAACACCCCAGTTCTGCACTACAGTACAATGGTGCCGTACCTACTACAACTCCCAGGATGCAGTTTGATAAATGAAAGCCAGCGAAATGTAGAGATGGGGGTAATTGGTGGAGGTCAGTGGTATACACGGGGCTGGTGGTTTCTTCGTCAGTAACTGGGGGTTTTGGGCAGGAGGGCTAACACTGCCGCCCCACCCCTCAACCACAGGAGTGTGAAGGACGCCCAACAGAGTTTTGGGTTCAGCACCTAAAACCTGACACAAGCAGATAACAGAAATATATTAGAATTCCAAAAGAAAAGGGTCAAAATGAGAATAATATTGCTAATATTTATGACCACTTTCACTGGCTCTACAAATGGAAATTCCTAATTAAACCTCAGATTCTTTGATATCTCTTTGCAAGACACACACACACATACACATGAAAAAAACTCAAGGTGCCTTTGTGTGTATAAGCTTTTGAAAAATAAATAACTTGCTACTTCTGGAAATGGATTCCATGGCAACAGTCCACCAAATTAGTTTACTGTGTGTATATGTGTGTTAAAGAGAAGGAAAGAGGAAAGCGTGCGCGTGCACGCGCACACACACACACACACACACACCAGTAAATGAAAAGATGAACTTATAGTGACTTGGAGGAACAAACTTAAAAAAATTACAACCACTAATTAGACAAGAATAGCATCGATATATATATATAAAAAAAAACTGGATTGTACTGCAAATCATTAGCCACAGACAGTTAAAGATGAGCAGCAAATGCTCATGTGTCACAAACTGTCATAAAGCTGGCAAGTAATGTTACAACCCGACTCTTTCCCCCTTCAACAATGTATTACACTGTCTTACTGTCTTTTCGTATTGATGTATCAGACATACTGTATGGCGCAGAACAATTTTCGGAAAGGACAAATAAATAATCAATAAAGTAAAAAATAAAAGTCTAGTTGAAGGCTAGTCACAGAATTTCTGGGTTGTACTGTGGAGTTTTGCTTCAGTTGCCATTTTGAAGTGTGAAGATGCCACAACATAGTTTTTAACTGTTTCTTTTAATAACATGCTGCCCATGTCTCCAAACTCACTTGGAAACCAGATCTGAGGACAGGCCTCAACATGAACTTTACATTATTCATTAAGCTGATCCATAATACATTGACTGAAGCGAGATGTTCTTGAGGCAATTGCACAAAAAGATCTGCCAATCACATATGACGTCACCCACTCAGGTACCTGCTGGTGGGACAATAAACATAAAAGGCACCTGCTTCCAGATGCTGCACAAGCAGCATTTCATACTTCTTTTCTGAAAAACACCATCTTCACTTCTTACAGGCTGGCTGGCTTTTGCCTTCAGAGAAACAACATTTCAGATATGATAAGAACACCTGGTATATCCTCCTTCCTACGCTTGCCAGACTGAAACTCCTAAATAATTTCACATCTAGAATTGGAATGATGATTTGACAAGAGAATGCAAATTAACACTCCCATTTTAATTTCCTGAGTAAAAAATCATTCTACTTTATCGCCAACCCAGACCTAATATCAACCAACTAGTTCCCTATTGTTTATACCCTGTTATATTAAGTCCTCTAGAACAATGTAGACTTCTATGATTTACCAATGACAAAGATGTAGGTGTGGATGCAATATTTACAAACATGGCATATTAGGAAATTAACTGTACGTCCTAACTGTAAATACTCTCAAACTCTAATATTTTAGTTTGTCTTGTTGTTATGGTTTGTAGTGCATGTAGTAGCCTGGGCTCGCCCATACTTCCTGTGATGCTGCAGAAAATTTCACGTTCAAGTCAGTATGGCCAAGCAGCCTATTTACTGCATTTCCTGTCCCAGAATTTCAGGCACCGATGAGAAGCGAGCTTGCACTCCAGGGTGAAGGAGACAGGCTTAACAAGTTTACATTAAATTCAACCTCTCAGAAGACGGCTCATATGAGCTTTTGATTTGAGCTTATGAGCTTTTGTCGCGAAATTATTTTGGTATAGACACTGACAGAAGCTGTTATGACTATCGGACCCCGTCACTCTCCAAAAGTAATTCTCCAATGTGCTGGGAAACCTGATCCTATCGGACCTCTAATCTCTTTTAATGTCAATTTCCATTCTTCGACTGCATCCTTGAAACTATAGGCTATTAAGTAGAATTAGCTTCTACATTGTGTAGGCTAACCATCTACATTCACAACATAGACAACACATAAGCCGAGATAACTATCTACATTCACAATACAGACACAATCCAAAATTCCCAAATCCAACTCCCCCAATCCATAATGTCCAAATAAACAAACAAAAACAAACAAATGTGTGTAAACAAGGCTATTGTCCTATCTGACATGATGCCGCTGATGAGGTGCCTTCATTCATCACAGAGAGGGAACAGCCTCCTCTGTCCAGCAGCAGAGCAGAGGTGAAATAGATTCCCCAGTGCGGTGACTGAGAATGTGTGAGAATGATTTAGTGCCCAGCCAATTGTAGAGCAACTACGTGTAAACGAGCTGAGGAGACAGGAGATTGAAGTGACCACAAGGCCTGAATGAATCTTAATGACAACCGGGACTCAAATATCCTTAAAGGATAGCCTAGCCTATAGCATGCAATGCTGTTGTGTCGTGATAAAAGAAAAGCAGTGATACACCATTGTGTCTTTTAAGCTGCAAATAATCCACTATTTACCCCACTGTCTGGCATAGACACATTTTCCCCATCGTTTTATAAAAAGGATGACACATGCGCCCATAATCGATACAAATGCAGTCCATTAAAATATAGGCTAGAACAAAGTGACTGTCTAGAGTCAATTCATCCTATGTGCCTAATTTCAGAACTGGGCACATTTCACCTTCCAACTTCTGCTTTTGTTCATGGTTGGCCTAAATTAAATCTGTCCCGTGAAAACAGTGCTAAAGAACAGTTTGAGTAGACAAAAGCAGTCAATGGTTTTCAGTGACACACATCTGCATCGCTGACAAGCTCACTGAAAGCACTAGCACCTGTGTATATTTCTAGAGATTAGGCTATGCATTTCTCAATCTCGACAAAGGCACAGGGTGGAATATGCAACAAAAGGGCCAGTATCTAGCTGTGCCTTGGCTGAAAACAGGTCCAGAATTTCTGCCAATCATATAAGACCCACTGCCACTGATACACATTCTGTCCACTTGCAGCACAAGAGTTCTGTGGAAAGCAGTGTCCTTCCCTCTATTCTGTTCCCTTGACAACAACTGAGGTCAAAAGAATGGATGGCTTATCCTCAGCTGATGAAGATGCTTAAATCACAGGGTTGTATTCCTCTGTGGACTTACTTCTATGGTCATTAACAACTCAAGAGACAGGTCCTGAGGTCACACCTCCATTCTCTTTTGGATGATGGGACTTTACACGGGAAGTTGAAACTGAAACTAATTACACACACCAGTAATGTTGAGGAAAGGGTTAAAGCTGCTCTTTTTCAAACCAAAGGTTGCTGAATGTATTTTTACTCTTGCACTACAGGCACTCACGAATCTGGGTTTCATTTCACATGTTCTGCACACGAATGTTTAGGCCAAAAGGTTTGTTAAAAAGGACCCTATGCAATAGGCAGCAAAGCTTGCAATCTTTTTGACAACTGACAAACATTTTCCCACCTAATGGAAATACTTTAAGAGGCTAGGTAAACCTGATTATCTGTTAGTGAGGTAAATTATTTCAGTCCCTCGCTCAAGGACATTGGGAGCAGTGTATTACTACAATTGCCACCCCTTCCTCCTCTCCCTTCGTAGACGTAAACAAAGAGGTTGTTCAAGGTGGTGGAAGCTGATAGCCTAACAATTTGTGTTAACAGATGGGCTTAAAACTGAGCTATACTTATATTAAGTAAAGGATAGACGGGCTTAGTTGGGTCCTAGTAGTAAATTAATTCCAGCACTCTTAAAATGGATCAAGGCTGGGTAAAAATAATAAAACATGTAGTGTTATTTTTCTACACAAAGTGGCAAACGTTTCAACAACAATATTCAGAGAGAAGAAACACCATAGTGACAGTGTGGGCTATGCCAGTTTGTCTCTATTTGGTATTTCTGCCACATTGACTCACTAAAAACTGGTACCTTGAGAGACAAGGGGCTGGGGCAAGTGTGAGAGAGCCTAGGCCTAAACAATTATTTCTGCACATTCCAGCACATTTAAACATCTACCCACAAATAGTTGACCCCCAACATGAAAGAAAAGCAGCTATGACCATTTGGAGCTAACACATGTCTGAACGTGTCCAAAATATCACTACAGCACTCTGGGCAGCCCCAGTGTGGCTAAATACAGTCTGACTATGGTACTGAATCCCTATTGTATGCATTGCACATAGCGTAGTCACACTTATCAGCAACACACAACATTGTGAAAGCTGCAGTTAATGTAACTAACGTTACAGCATTCCATAGCCTATATGGTTAAGAAAAGAGATCCACAGAAACAACAGGTTCAAGCAAGATAGCTTAGTTCTGTCATCTTGCATTCTTGTAAAGTAATCCTACAAACACACAGCACAAAAAAGGCACCTGTGAAAATCTACCACACCCATGCACTGTGACAGTAGGCCACAGCAGTAGCAAGGCCACCTCTTAAATATGACCTACACAAATAGGCAGTCTGGACCAATGGTTATCTCAGCTGTCTGAATGGGTGATGGCTGTGACATTCAAATACTATGAAGAGTCTACAGGGCAATTTGATGCACCAACCAAATTCATGACACAATACATGTTTCATATATGGTATAAATGGCACTCATTGCCTCTCATTATGTTTCTTGATAACCTACAGTAAGCAGTCAATTCTGACTGCTTCAAGATAGCAATGTACCACAACTCATTCTTTTTTATGTCTACTGTCCTCTACTGAAATGCACAGGGGGTGCAAAATTCCACAATGTACTGTATGATGTTCAAAGTGTATATCCAAAACGCAATCTTAATGCAATCAAGGCAGAAAGATACTTTCTTCAAATATTAAGTCAACAATAACACGTTCGCGTGGTAGACAGATCACAAAAGTTGACAAAACGTGAATTAGACTATTTTATTTGAAGACTACTGAACTCTTGCTTTCCTCTGTTATGTGTAGGCTAGGTTACCTCTATAACCATCCACAAACCATTCCATAAATTGTCACTGTAATTGCTCTTTCCTGATAAACGCTACTCGAAATCATCTTCTGTTCCTCACTAGTCAAAACAAATGACAGCACAGGTATGTACCAGGATGGCAATGAGGTCATCATTGCGATAGACAAAACAATAGAATGTCACCCTATTTCTTCACCAGTAGACTATCCGTAGTGCCGACAAGCTGGCAACGGTGATCAATTAGTCCTGCGGTGGGGGCTCCCGAAATGTGCCACAGACTGTCATGAAATACAAATGAAGTGGCTGGCGCGGCACCACCGCCCCCCTCAAATAAAACATGCTAACGGTCAGCCCGTCGTTTGTCTATGGCAACTCATTTTTAAAGGTGGATGTAACAAGATGCAATTTGACCTTAGTGTGAAATGTCACAGAAGCAAGCGATTAGCCATGCAGCGGACAGAGGTGCTCACCTTAAATTTCAAATTGGCGAGGACATTCAACAATGCAGTACCTACGATCAGTTGGCAGGATTTTGTTTCAGCCTAGACTGAAACCCACAGACGGGAAAACGTTATTGACCTAGCTAGCAGCTCACTAAAGCCCTTCATGAAAATCCACAAGAATTTGAAAGAAAACGTTGGCCTGCCATTGTTATAACTGCATTCAAAACTGGTAAAATAGCTGCATTGATATGTGTGTTAATGAATGAATATATTAAATGACATTTCGTTTGCAATTCTATTGACCGCTAAAACTTACAAGACAGCTGACATTCTGTCGACAGGAATAATTTTCACGCTGGTTATTAACGTTCTTTGATTAAAGTAATGTTAGCAAGCAAACGAGCTAACTATAAACGGTAGAAATGAGCTAATCTTAATGTAACTTGGTTGTCTAAATCTTATGTCACAAAAGCATCCCATCAACAGAGCAAAAGCAGCTGACCTAAATGTTTACATATTGAATCATTACCATAAGGATAATGCTATATGCAGTACTCCAGGATGAAAACAATACCTTGCTAGCAAGCTGGCTACCTAACACTATTTGATGCAATGCAAGATAAATACCGTCTGCATTAGCTTGCTAGCTAGCATAGCAACCTGCACGGTACATTAGCTACGCTGGCAGCAGCGGCAATGTCAGCCATGTTGCTTCACTATTATTTACAATCCCCGCAGCAGAGGAGAGGGCAGTGAAACCGTGCAGCCGAACAAAGGAGGGACTGTACTCCGTCTGACAAGAAACACATTTTCAAATGAAAACAAAATGCCTGAAATCTGCCTCCTTTCGCCTCCCTTTTATGGCCAGTCGCGCGCGTACTTTCTCTCACAACTCATGTGTCTCGTGCTCCCTCAGGTAGACTGCAACTGGAATGTTTGGCGTTTTTGGTCGCTTACCCGCTTAATTGTTAAATTACATCAGGCTAAGGAGAAATTTTCGCCTCCCGCTTTCCTCAGCAGCCCCAAGCAGCCTCCGTTTGATAGGCGCAGGCAACCCCGATTCTACGACCGAACCTTCCCCTCCCCTTCCTTCTGCTAAAAAGTGCTCCACGTCTGCATACAGCAAGGACTATCCACGTCTTCTTCCTGCAACATAGTGGGTCACTGTGCATCCCCCATCTTTTCTTCTCATATCTGAACTAGAATGAACAGGTTTGCGCTTGCGCAGGCACTGCGACAGGACTTGAGTTGGGGGACCCTCCAAAAAATTCCACTACATTTTAATCAGTTGTTTAATGGTCAAGGAGGCCTGAGCTTGAGTTAAATTTTCATTGGGAACTTTGCCCCCAGCCCCATTACCTAGGTCATTATCAGGCATTTTTTTGTAGTTGTAGTAGCCTAGCAACATGATGTAACATAAATGTAGAGATAGGCCTAGGCCTTAGTCTAGTGAAGTGAACTACAATAGCCTCTTAGAACAGTTTATGATTCTTCAACAGAGAAACTTGCTGCACAAAATGCTGACTCTTTTTTGCATATTTCTGTTTTGATTAAACATGTGCTTTTCCTGCATACTTAGTGCAGGAAAAAAGGGGCTCAAGAAATATTAGGCTACTGTATCAGACTGACACATGTGGGGCCCCCTTTATAGACTGTCGGACTTGTGACCCTTACACATCATAGCACACCCCCACACACATGCATGCACACAGATACAAAAATTGTAATTCTGTTTAAATGACATTTATTTCAACTCAGAGATATGACACATTTCTAGCATTAATTGTATTATTACAAAATAAATAAAACTCTGTTGCATGATGTTGATCACATGCCTTTGAACTGTTGCATAATAGACAACAAATGCTCGCTGCGTTTTTGAATACTGCTCTGCTCTTCTTTGAGTTTCTCTTGCTCCTGCAAGACTTCTTCCTAAACCAATCATAGAAATAAGACATGAATATTCATAGCCTACTTTTGAACTGCATTCAGCATTTCAACAAAAAATATAGGCTATGTATTATATTATTATTAGCAATGTTATTACTATAAAATTAGAAATCCATGACCATGATTTTCATCAAGGTGCAATGTGTTTTGTAGGCTCTGGTTACGCACTCTGAGTTTAAAGAGCTCCTTTCTCTCCTTGTCATTCTCCTCTGCTCGTGCTCGTAGCCACGCCTCATTCTGGGCCCGGTGTTTCTCCAGCATTTCCTGAAGTTCCTGCCCAACCAGATCCCCAACAAAACGTATTCTAGACACACATCTTGTTTGCCCGTGATTCATTTTGCGATTCTATCTATTTATAACTGATAATAATTGTGTCAGATTTCAGTGATTTTGCCCAGGAGCTCCACATTCTCTGAATAGGCTACACACAGTGAGAATAATCCTTCATACACGACCCTAGCCTGTTTGCCACAACTGCCTCAATCTGATATTGAATTTGGTCTAGATACCTTGGTGGTCTGAATACTTTCATTCCCGATTCACTGGAATCAACAAACATAAATTAAAATGCCTCTGTACTACAGAGTCTGTGGTGCAGAGTCTGTATGTTATTCGACAGACCTTACCAATTAGACCTATGATTCCAATTTGCGGGCAGCGTCATAATTTCAAACAAAACATCTCAAAAGCCCGCCTCCATGGCATCAGAGGTAAAAGCCCATTTTTGATTGGTTCACCATCAGACGAACGAAACAAAGTGGAAATAGGCCTGGAGACCATATCGAGCCTCAGAGTGAACTCCAACTGGTAGATCAGGATGGGCTTTCCCAGGCTAACACAACCTTGGCTTTGTGAAATAGAGCAAACAAATTGGCGGCAGCATGTCCCTTAAACAATAACAAAACACTGTGTGGAGTTTATTTTTGGGATCACTGAAAGGAGGGTGAGTTACCTGTATGGTATGTTTTGTTAGGCCTAAATATGTGAAGTTTCTGAGGACAAAAGCACTTGGATCAAAAGTGAGGACATCTAACATTCCTTAAACCAACAGTAATATTTAATAATGCAGCACTTGACGTTTTGAACGACTGCATTTCTGATGATTTTGCAAACTGCTAACCTGGGTGCATTTGAATTTTCTACACAGTCTGACAAATCACCAAAACCCAGGACATAATGTTTATCTGGTGTGGACTGGAGTGGGCCTCGTGCAAAGACAGAGGATGGCTGGCACAGTATGCCATTAGTTTTAGGACAAAGACTTGTATAAGGATTTCCAGGCCCATTCTCAAATGAAACTAGCAAAGTATACCAATTGTGAACGGACCAATAATCCAGGGCTCAGTTGGAAAAGAGACTACTGTCTCATTGTTAAATGAAATAATACAGGTGTAAGCAGCAAGTAAGACGTCAAATGGCCCTGCAGGCCAGAGTTACCATGAAACTTGATCAGCTGTTTCAAAGGAATGGTAGGCTACATGACATTTAATGCATGATTAAAGAAATCCAATAGCTCATTGTTGAAAATTATATTTAAAATGTTTTAGGAGTTACATGCATGAAGAGTTCAGCTTTCCCCCTCCAGCCTTAAGGGCTAAGTGGAATTAAAGTGTTCAAAGCACAGACATGAAAACTGCAAAACGACAAATTCGATTTAAAAACATTTTAATTACTACACTTGCAGGGGCCATCATAAACCAAGAAGAAAGATGAACAAGAAAATGCAGAAGCAGAATTGTGGTCTGCACAGCGTCACTGCTTGCCACACTAATCTTTCAACCATAAACTATCTTTCAAAGTGTCACATGACGATAGAGGGAGGTGATGAAATGATACACTGACATACCTGTTCCTGTTTTTGATGATGGATTCTATAGGCTTCCTTCTCATACTGAAGAGCCTCTGTAGCTTGAGCAAGTTCAGCCTTCTCTCTAAAAAGAAATGTGTCAGAAATATTCAATTTGAACTTTTCAGTTGAAATATTTGCCAAGATAACATCATACATCCATGAAACCATCACTCGTCTGTTTTCAAGTGTATTCAGTGTCACTAATTAAGTGCTACTACCATCCTAAAGGACAAGGATGACAAAATGGCTCCATCTCAATATCTCTTCTAGGCTGAACGGTCTTCATGATTTGCTGAATCATGCCAGTTAAGAATTTGAGGGCTCAGGGCTTAAGGGTGAGGGAGAACACTGGGTTTCAGCAGAGACCTTCATCATGGGTGTGAACAAAGATCATAAGCTGGGCTGGACAGGTACAGTATAATCAGTATGTCTGAGAAATCAGTCTGGTTTCAAATCAGTCCATGCACAAGGGAGCCAAGTTTTACCAGGGGTTATTGAATTATCTAGGAATAAAAGATGGGGCGAGAGAGAGAGAGAGAGATAGAGAGAGAGGGAGGATTAATCCGGGCCGACAGAGCAGACTTATTGAATCAGACAGTGAGTAGGCTATTTGTAAAGGGGATTATTTACCAGTGATGAGTAGCAGGCATTCAGCTATTTCCTCAGAGGTCAAGCAGGAGTCCAGTTGAGTTGAATCAGAAGAGTGATGCAAGAGCTACATGTACACCAGATCGGCTGGCTACTGTTTCTGTCTAGTGAACTAATCCTGGGCCCAAATTATACACATTATTTGAGGTGCATATACATTACAAGATGTACATTAAAAGTAGGCTAGTTCCAGCAGTAGTTTCTTGGGAGTCTTCATAAAACATCTGTATCATGCTTTCGTCAAAATATAAATTCATAAAAACATTTTTAACCCTGTAAAGAGCATGCCGTTTCATGTGTGTACTTACTAAGTACATAAGCGTAATGCATATGGTGACTTTGCTTCAACATTTTGTATCAGAGCTTGTGGGATAAATACAAACATTTGTGATTAATGGCCGCATTTACATAATCACAAAAACACAATGGCAATAATCAGGTATTGTCAAAATCCGTTCTTACAGTAGGTGTTTACACGCATTTAAGAAATCCCGTAAACACACAGTGAGTTGGTTCAGATAAGTAAATTGAACTTGTTTTATCTGCCCTTTTTGGGTGCAATTTCAATGAGGCTATACGGATCACACTTCACAGATGATGTTAGAATGAATGCTTTAGACAGGAATGTTAGCCTACATCTTATAAACCTGTCTTTCACTACTCTAACTTCCTTCATCAGTATTTGTAAATTGTGATAGTTTGTGAGTGACATTAGAAATTAATGAGCAAATGTAAACAGAAAGGGTAATAGTTGCAACAATCAATCTTAAGGCAGACTGGGTCAGTGGAACAGCTGTTAAACATAAATGTGTACTTTATATAAAACTGTATTTTAATTCTTGTTCAGATATAGACCAGTACCTATCCAGTTTTTGGGCCTCCTCATCCAGCATGGCAAATGCTTTGTGGATCATGTCAAGTGCCTCATCACGAACTGCAGTGAAATCTCTATTTCCCATGGGCTTCAGATGAATTTAATATTGGATGTAAGCAAAAGAATTGAAAGGTTAACACATGGGATAATGAATTTTCACATATAACATTTTTAAAGTTTATTGATTTTATTTTACATTTCATACCTCTGTAAAATCACTTCTCTCATATGAGAGGCTTACTGATGATTTGCTGAGTTCATACTTCACATTGGGAACCTTTGTTGCCGCAAACCTGCAACAGGAAAAAAAATACCCAGTAAATGAAACTCATGTTGAAATTTGAATAACAGACACACAGCGTCTCGAAATGAAACTGAAATTGAATGCCTAAGACAGAAATTTACATTTAGTGTGGAAAAGGAAATTGGTTACCCACAGCTTGGCTAATCAACCAGAATTATTTAAAAGCATGGAAATATGGACTTTTCAATCCAAACGTCAGTATCTCTCTAGTCTAGCACAAGCACCACTGCACTTATGTAGTGAATTCATGTGGAAATGAAATGTCTCAGGCCCAGCATAGCTCTCACCCATTACTGACTCCTTGGAGACCAAATTCAGAAAGGATCTCCTTCATCACTGTGACAGAGATTAACAGACACATCATTAGTTATAGAGGCCCAAACACATATCACATCTGTGTGTAATGCTAGAGCCTTGAATTTACTGTGTCAACATCATAATCATAATAAATCATCCCAGAAAATATATTGCTTGGTATGTCAAGTGGCCAAAGCCATCGACACACCACAAATATTACACTGAATGAAAAAGCAGTTCAGAAACACAAGCATATTGGATAACAGCATATACTGGATAACAAGTATGTTGGTCTGTTTTTGCCCGTTCACCCCATGTAATTATGGTTATTTGACAGAGGATATATGTTTGTATGCAAACCCATTAATAAATTATTTTATATTTAAGGTCTGCGACCTTAATACCAAAAATGTACTGCATGTATGGACAGAAGAAATACCTGGTTGTCTTTCTGATGGATTAATCAATTTCATCACTTTCAAGTCATTGAATTCCTGTTCTTCATTTTTGCCACCAAACACATACATCTACAGAACCAACAATAATGCTTTAAATTACTGAAGATCACATTTTGACTACACTGAGTACATTTTTGTTTTGTTTTATTATGGCTCAAACTGATACCTACATGGCTGTGCAAGATGAAAGTCACATGGTTAAATCGTCGAGCAGGGGGAATTCCAACGTAGAGGGGAACCTTCCACTTCATTTTTGCTTCAGAAAAAAGAAGGGACTGTTATACAGGTTGTTTACATATACATATATACTGTATACTGTATATATATATACTGTATACTGTATATTACACCAAAAGACACAAATGCCACAAATGCCAAAAGACACAAATGCCAAATGCCATGTGAAGCTAATGTGAGGCTAATTTCATCTTATTGTACATTTTACTTTACATTAAAATGCATATTTGTAATCCATGTTATGACACTGGAAAAGTGAACTTTATGTGAAGGAATGCCTAGATTACCTATGCTTAATTTGTAGATTTCATTTGATGCCATAGCTGCTCCATCTGGGCTCATAATTTTACCACCAAACAAATAGATATCCTTGAATGGAAAAATATTATGAAACATTACACTACAATCTCACCCTCAAAGCCATTTGCATTGGTTAGATATTCTTCCAGTATCACATATGAAAGAGAAATGCAATCTTGAAACATTTGTATCTTTTTCATTAGCATTTTTACTCAGACTTCAAGCAATATATTCTATGTGGACATCTCTCTGTTCTGTGTGCAAACTGCATTGTCTGATGAAGACCAGGAGACAAAATGCTTAAAGGGAGGCTTTTGAACACACTATAATACTAAAACTCTAGATTTACTGTATAATAGGCCTAATAATAGATACATAAATAAATAAATAAATAAATAAATACATACATACATACATACATACATACATACATACATACATAATAATATTGTCCCTTACCTTATCTCGGTGTGCAGTGAG
>JASCQY010000078.1:12517243-12531534 GCA_030264315.1 Sardinella tawilis | reverse complement strand
ATACATACATACATACATACATACATACATACATACATAATAATATTGTCCCTTACCTTATCTCGGTGTGCAGTGAGGGTCTGGCCGGCACAGGCCAGTGGAGACTCACCTCTGACTTCCCACTGCTGCCACTCCAGTGAGCCTGAGGGTCAACATATTTAATCACAGCAAAGGAATCCCACCCACTGACTTGCTGCGTTTCCATCTTTTCAGTGAAAAGTACATTTTAAAAAGGCTGGCAATACAAGGTATAGGAAACATCTTTTAATTCCATCGACTGTAGTCTTGATCCATAAAAAGTATTGATCCATAAAAAGAGAAAAAGATTCCTATCAGTTAGTTATCAGTTAGTGAGCTATTTACAAGAGGACACAACTCAAAATGGTGCAAAAGCAGTTTAACTACAAAGTGAAATTGATGGTCAGTTGACCAAACATGCATTTCAATTCATATCCATCCCTTGCATTTACCTGTGTTTAGAACATAGATGTCTTTGTAATAAGACTCTTCCCCCCCACATCCACCGTACAAGAAAATCTGCTCTCCCACGGCAGCTAAAGAGTGGTTATATCTAAAGGAAGGAAACGTTATCAAGGTTACATGGGACAAACCTCAGCAGTCTTCAGAGAAGAAGAGAGCTTTACTCAGCCAAGGTCTTTGGAACAGTAAAGCCAGAGACGGTGCCAAATAAAGAAAGGGTTTCAATGGGAAACAGATGTCCCTTAGATTCATTTCCACATGAGGTCACCTCTCGACTGTTTGTTACTGCCAACAAAGCATAGCAGCTATTCGACCACACAGCCCTGGGTAAGCCTGTGAAAATAAACTGAGCACAATATGACTGTAAATTTGAAGTTTTGAGAGTGTTCTGTTACCAGGGAGTCTGTGTTTTTTTGTCCCACAGACATCCAAATCCAATTCCATGTTCTAGGTTTTCTCTTACAACTCTCTCTCTCTCTGTGTCTCATTCTCTCTCTCACACACACACACACACACACACACACAATAATCTTCTTTACTCTTTGAATGGGGACTGGCCCTTACAGTAATTGATGCCATAGCTGAGCAATTTTTTTCTTGAAGGTCCTGTTTCTTTTTAAAATCATTGTTCTCCCCAACCTCTTCCACCCAGTTAGACAATTCCCATGTTGCCTTGACTAAAAATAACCAGTGTTCGCCATTAATATTGACTAAAAGTATATTTTGTTGAAGCCCTCTTGTTACCTTATGGAGACATTTCCTAAAACTAGAAAACAATGTTTTTTGTTCATTTGTCCAATCAGTTTACACAAGGTAAACTAAGAAAGTGATCCAGTAACAACAGTAATCAGGGACAGAGACAGAAATGACCAATGCAGACATGTCATTAAAGGTTTGCCAGCATTATGCACAGGTGAGTTACCTAGGACAGGGTATGGTTCCTGTTGTCCTCACAGGTGTCCACAGCATTGAGACTAAAGGCGAAATGGTAATATTAAACATTCTCTCATTTTTATTTTCAGCACAGTACAGAATGATGCAGCATACTGTGATGATGTCACACCAACCTGTATTGAACATCATCAGGTTGTCTATCGGCACCCCATCAAGAAGACCACCATAAACAAAGATGTTGTCTCCCATGGTGACAGAACTGTGGTTGAGCGTCCGGAGAGGCATGCCACCTATGGAGAGCTTCTCCCATGCCAGTAAAACTTGACAGAAAAGGGCGAAGGACAGAACAAAACCTAATAACCTCTAAAAAAATGGAATAAAACTCTTGGAGTAGGCCTAGAAATATGCATGCTATGTCTTTGTTTATATTTTTTCTTTTAGACAGAGGTGATCAGTTTTCTTGGACAGTCCACCCACAGATTATCCACTGGTGGTATAGTTGACAGACAAATTACAGTATCTTTTGACCCTGGAGTTGTTAAGGTGATATTCAGTTGTTATTCAATTATACCTACAACATTATTAGCCTATACATAGGCCTACTAAATCTAATTTTAGTTGATCTGTTCAGTCTGTGGAGGGAACTGGAATATATAACAATCCAGTCTGTTTGAAAGCAAGATTACTCAGATGCATTTTCTGACAAACAAGCTTGACAATGAACACTGCTGTAATTTAGGGCGGTGTCAGATTGGTTGTTCTAAATATTTATTCATGAATATATACTGCCAACACTGAAAAGAAAGTCCCAACACATGCGATTATTTGACAGCTTTCAAATCACAGCGCTGCCGACCTTCACAGACTTACCAATATCAAAGCGATAGACACCAGGGAGGCACTCAGTAGCCTCAGGGCTGGACGAGCCTCCAAACAGGTAAACCTTGCCTTTAATCACACTAGAGAGGAACATAACTCATCCTCACACAAGAGGCACAGATACTACAGGTTTCCTAGATACATATAAATATATAAATCCCCGTGTGTGAGACCCTTATCCCTGAACCCTCAAAGATTTAGAATGAATAAACTAAACATGCCAGTTCCTTCTCGTTCAGGTAGGTTCAGGGCTTAGGGTACATTGGGGTTCAGTCATAGGTCGTTTCTAAAATGCCATACCACCTGCATAATACCAAAGATTCTTAAATATTGCTCCTTCTAAACTCTCTGATAATACTACCGGTGTATTTCTTGTATGTCTTAATCTCAAGATAGGCCTATATACCCTAACCCTAGTACAGTATGTAGTATGGCATTTCAAAATGGGCCATAGAATAGAGGTTATGGTAAAATTTATTTATTTAACAATGTTATTTATTTAACAATGTTTAAGTGAATGGCAACCATATCACTGACCAAAGGTTATGTCCTTCCCTGGCTGAGGGCACTGCACCGCTTTGTGGCAAAGCTTCCCATGTTACATGTGCAGGTGACACTGCAACAGAATAAAATGTCATGAATGTGAATATCTGTGAGTTAAAAAGTGCTTTAAAGAGTGAATCAACCCATAGCCCTGTTGTCTGAGGCCGCCGAGTGCTGTTGATAGGTATCAGAACGACATCAGACCAAGATCGAATTTAGATTTATGCATTTGGCTGACGCTTTTATCCAAAGCGACTTACAATGTATGCTTCACATTCACACACCAGTGGTGGCAGCTGCCATGCAAGGTGCCAACCTACCACCAGGAGCAATTTGGGGTTAAGAGCTTGCTCAAGGACACTTCGATGGGGGTCAGGCAGAGCGGGGCTCGAACCTGCAACCCTCTGATTGCCAAACGGCACCTCTACCACCTGCGCCACCACCTCCCCCAATTTGTGAACTGCCCGCTAACGCTAACAGATAGGGGCATGTCAAAACAAAATGGACATGCCCTCATCGGTTAGCGTTGGCTGCCGTTTCGCTATTCGGTCTACCGTGCATGAAAATCTGTCATTCTCATACCTATTGATCGCACTTAGCAATGTGAAACAACAGGGCTACGTGTTGATTCACTCCGGATAATTCCTTTTAGTCAAATAAAATGTTGTTGAAAGCAGTACCTGTAAGCATGTGAAAATCTCTCAGGTATGTTGGGTAGGTGTCCTGTCAATAAATTAAATTGATATAAGTATATTAAAGTAAATATATATGTTTTGATCCCGTGAGGGGAATGTTGTTGAATTAGTGAAACACACACAGGAACACACAGTGAGGTAAGCAGACACTAACACAAACACACTAACACTAACACAATAACCAGTAAGCCTACAAGTAGCCTAATGTATTACTGCATGCAAGACTGACCTCATTCTGCAATATTTATATCAGTGGAGGAATTATTCTGCTCAAATACTGTCATTACTAAACTCCTAGGATATTCACAGTCTACCTTTGGTTGCCAAGTGGGAAAGGTTCCTAATAGCTAATTGCCTAATTGGCATTAAGACTTGAAATAGGACACTGTGCTGTGTGTATGTGAGTCTGCTGGCTGTGAACAACATATCAATAGGTTAACTGAACAAATAATGACCTCATGACCTCAGAAAAGGTGAATGTGAATGGTAAGTTCCTGTGAACTTCTGACCAAGTACCCTGTAACACTATACAATGTATTTCCTCACTTTTATCTTTATACAGAGAATGTGCGTATACTCATGACCAAGAATCCAAGGAATTGTTTGAGAAACTTCATAAACAATTGCTGAGTCTCACCTCACTGACTGAGGTGGCCCCACCAAACAAAAATGCTATGTTGCCAGCCAAAGCAAGTGCATGGCCATGTCTGATGGTAAGGAAAAACACAATGTAGACAAAATGGTGACATAGACATCCAAACAAATAATTAATGCTAGTGGAATTATCAACACTGTATTACACAAGATAGCAATTTAACACACCATATTCATAGCATGAAATTCCAGCACACAGCCTGTAAGGAGATCTCTTACCTGGGGTTTGGCGGTTCCCCTCTAACCTCTTTGTCTAACCAATGGCCGCTTGCCAAAGCCATTTGATTGTCTCAAATCTCACCAGGTTTGTTTTGCCGCTACGTGGCCTGAAGGAGGGAGAAAAGCATAAACAAAAACAAGGTATTTGCTGTTTTCTGTCCTAAAAGAGAAGCACTTCCCCTTGTGGGAACCTGATAAAGTGCACACTTGTTGCCTAGTGATGATAAACAAAAGCCTACAGCCTACAGGCAACCAGAGATAGACCACTGCAGTTCATAGGCTATGACGTTGCCAAGTCAGCTTACAGTATGTGAGTTTGGGCTTCAGTGGCGGGCCGTGGGCCACTTCAGACAAGACCTAGGAAGGACCAAAGAACACAGAGTACCTTTTTAGAGCTTTATTTGGTGGATCAAACAACCAACATGTCGATGCAGTAAAAAAACTCTCACTGTGAATGTCAGTACACAACTGCTGTGGGCTTGATTGTAAAGTACATTTGCATATTGACGTACTCCCTTTCTAATACCCGTACTACCTGTCTAATAATCCACCAAAGTTGCAGTTTGCCCTATGGTAGGATCCATTTTTTTCCCTTATACCTAGGTATGGTTGATTTTTTATTGCCAAGATCTGTCAACAATGTTCCTATACCACCTATGCCTACTGTGAAGGTTAAGTTTGTTGAAGGCATACAGTACGTAGCTTAGTCCCAGTTTGACTGTACAGCCTGTGGGGCACATGGGCAAAATCTAGTAAGAGAACAAGAGTGTATACTAACAGAAAGCACAGAAGTTGTAGCCTATCTTTTGTAAACACTACATACTTCCTGAACAAAGAACCATCAGCAAGTCAAACAGAAAGGTTTTACAAAGCGAACTAGCCAACTTCATGGTTAGTAAAGCTCCAGCTTTGCATTCAGTATGAATAATCCCATCATTGTGTTTAAAACATTGTGGTTTTTTTTTTTTATCTACCAGCCTTTTTTAATAAAGACATATTAGCGTATCTGGGAAAAGAAGATAATTTTCAAACTAAAAGAAAATACAGGCCTTAACCGGGAGGAAAAGAGGAAAAGAAACATATCATTAGACTACACATAGCAAAGTAAGAGTAACTAATCTAATTTTTCTTCGTCGAATCCAAAATGAGTATATTGCATAATCTGAGGAATTCAGGCATAAAATTGATTCACCTGAGTCAACCCGAGAATAAAGCTATTTAATGACACCTGACACGTGATTTCCGGTCTCTTGGAAGCTCTGCGGATACACCGGGATACACTGACTCAGGAACAGTTACATGTTTTCTCTTTGACGCGTTTCATTTGACCGTATGATGCTCAACTGATGCAGGATCAGACAATGCCAGTATCTAGTCTGCGAATACAGACAAGCTAGAAGCGAAAGCATCAAGAGCAAGTGTAGACGTAGACGGTTTTCATTTCTGGTTTGTTTTTAATTTGCCAGCCACAAATTGAATTCTAGGCTTCATAAACATTCCACCTAACTTTAGCCAATCGGGCTAAATTCGAAGGCATCCTGGAGGAAGCAGGAGTTCCGAAGATATGCACTCAACATGGATTCTATGTAATTCCAACAGGATGTGAAGAAATGATTATGGCTCCAGAGAAAGAACAGAAAGGGACCAGTCGTGTTATATTGGTCAAGAAAATAATAATGCGGGATGGAAATGTGGTAAGCACGGATGCGCGTTATTTACACAACGACATTATTGTCCGTGTCGTCGTCTGGCGTGCTGTCGCTAGCTTCTTTCATAATCTTATCACACATTGGCCTCTTCCTATCTCATACAGACGGCGATAACGTTTATGGTTACATTAGGCCTATCATTTGGTAGACACAACGTTATTTCAGGGACGTATGTGTAAATGTCTTCGAAGTTTGTCATCAAAGCAGCGAGCCATGTTTATTTATTTTTTTTGTCAGAGAGCAGCATTAGCTAGCGGCTAATGTGGACGTCATTGAAAGGTTTGACAGGTGAAGTGACGTTACGTTAACAGTAAGATGGGCTTGTGGACAACGATTTCTAAAGCTATTAGATCACCCATAAAACCAGCCCAGCTTTCATTTTTGATTAGATTCAACGTTATTGTCATAACAATAACATTAGCTCATCGCTGGCTAGTGTACAGTGATGAGCCTGGTGCACTCTTCGTGGCTAGGCTATTACATAACTTCTTGAGTAAAGCAATCTGGCAGCTTCCAGTCCGCTGAGCACAATCTGTTCACATGGAGACTCCATCAACATCACTTATTCATGGCGCACGGTCTCTAGCGTTATTTCGTAAATTTTAAACGGTGTTTCCTTGAGACGTACTGCATATACTGAAAGTAACTTATTCTGCATGAGATAATTTGTTTGAAATGAAGTTGACCAAACCAAAACGACAGTGAGGTTATCAGCTTCGAAATATACCACAGCAGTGGTTGGGAGACATGTGAGGGGAGGGAGTAAAGGTCTGCTAAGGTGTTCTTGTTAATTGTTTCATAGTTCCCTGTTGATTGTTTGTTTGCAATCCCATTGAGATTGTTGGCTTGCCAGTGCGATGCTACCTGCAGTTCATAATTTCGGTCAGAATTAGCACTGAAAGTTTACAATTGTTAGTTGCAAATAAAATAGCCAAAAAAGTCTAAACCCTGTGGTATGTAACGATGTTGAACAAGTTTGATTCTTGACACACATACATGTATGCTGCCAAGCATGATTCATGCGTTTAAGTATGGATATGGTGTTTTTGTTGCCATAATTTGTTTTTTTGTTATGAATTTGTAAATGAGACTGCAGAACATTTGTAAATTGTAAAAATTGTAAAAAAAAAAAAAAAAAGGTTGACATCGTGTTGTGTTCATTCTAGGCACAGCCAGGCATCGGGAAAGCCAGTGTTGGCCATGCCGTGGTTGTCATCTTTCTGGAGTTCTTTGCCTGGGGACTGCTCACAACCCCCATGTTGACGGTAAGTCCATTGTGTGCCTTAGTCCTTTTATCCATGCACCAGAGACCACTAGTTGCAGCAGCAGAGAACTTACAAAAAGCCACAAAGATGCCATCCCCAGAGCAACTGATGAATGACATCACAACACTGCCATCATGACAGGCTACTGACAAATGACAAACTTACCCCCCCCCCCCTTCTGTTTTTTTCTTTTCCCCCTCTTTGAGCCTTAAACCCACTCAACTCATCTCAGATTATCACTATGCGATCAGCAATTAATGTATTAAAATGTTTGCTTTAAAATGTATCGCATTAAATGTTTCATTTAATGCGATACTTTGATTGAAAATTCATAGACGGACACAAGAGAATATGGTAAATTAGGTAGGTCTAACCTGTTAGCCTTTACGAATGCCAATATATGAGGTGATCAGAGGCATTCTCATCAATATTTTATTGTTTGGGTCGGAATTATTTTACACATAGAAGTAGATTTAGTAATTGAATGAAATAAAGTACTTGCTTATGTAAGTATTTGTTTGGTAATGATTTGAAAACGGCTTTATTTTGTCTCTGACCTTATCTAATCCCATGGTAACTGAATCTGAGGAGATTGCTTCGGTCAGTTATTTTTGAGCCACATTCCCTGTGTAGAGGCTTCCAAAACATGGAAAAAAGTCAAGCGACATATAATGTTGTGTTTTCATTGAGATATCCCACACATACTGATAGACATACTCACACAGTTCCTAGTGCTTTTGCATACAACACACTGACTCGAAAATGTGTCTGTTGCATTTAGGAAGCTGCACAGGTGTGAGTTTGCATCCTGTTTTGTGTTGCAGGTTTTGCGGGAGACGTTTCCACATCACACGTTCCTGATGAATGGTCTCATTCAGGGAGTAAAGGTGAGATTTGATTGACATTCATCCTGGCTTGTCTGACATTTGACTCCACATCTGGGTGATGACATAGCACCCTGGGCTGAAGGGTAATGGTTTCCTTCGAGACTCTAGCTTCGTGGGAATGCTTCCATCAGTAGATTTGAGTGTGAAGGATGCCCTGCTGCCTTTGCAGGTTTCTAATCACCGTTTGAGCTATTGCTCTAGTGACGCATGACTGTACTGGAGATATTTGCGAATGGATTAGTATTGTTTGAGTGATGTGACTCATTCTCCTAGAGTATATAGCAGATATACTTTGGACGTTAATTCAGTTCTTTTTTATTTGTAGTTGGTATGCATGTCTTTGTGACCCTGTAAGTAAATAATCTATTGCTCTGTGAAAACTGTGGGGTTCATCATCGGTGACTGTGAGTGCGAGCGTGTGTGTATGTCTGCCTGTCAGGTGATGCTGTGCTGTACAAAGAGCCCAATATTTCATGTACTGCAGCTGCTCCAACAGAGTCTTTGAAGAATCCTTTTGAAGCTGAGCGTAAAATATTCTTTTTCTGAATGGGCACATGTTCATTTATTCATTTCGCAGACACCTATATCCAAACTTGTATAGAAACCTCAATAGGTGGTTATATAAGAACCTTGTCCTCTAGACTGCTATACTACATGCACCTCTCCCAGACATATTCAGTTAGCATTTCTGGGCTTCATTAGTTTTTGTCCTGTCATCTTGTTCTTGGTCTTGGGGAGGGGGAGGGGGTATATTGTCTTTTATGTCTTTTTTGTGTCTTTTGTGTTTATTTTGTGTTTGTATTCAGACGTACTGTTGTATTCAGACGTACTGTAAAAGTAAATGGCACAGAACAATTTTCCGAAAGGACAAATAAATAACCTAACCTAACACTGCTTTTTAGCACATATAAAGCTATGGATCTAGTTTTGAGTGAAACTGCTCTCCTCTCCTCTCCCCTGGACTTTAGGGTCTTCTGTCCTTCATGTGTGCACCTCTGATTGGTGCCTTGTCAGACGTGTGGGGGCGAAGGTCCTTCCTGCTGGTGACTGTGTTCTTCACCTGCGCTCCTATTCCTCTAATGAGACTCAGTCCATGGTAAGCCTGACCTTTTGCTCTCGGTGAGGCAGTCGCAGCTGATTTTGTTTGTGTGGGTCCACTACTTAGCCATGGCTAGCTGCACACAGGCTAGTGGGTTTGTTCACATAACACCTAACCTCAGCTAACCTTATTACTTGTACACAAATATGTGAGGTTTTCCTGAGCCTAAAGAATTTATAACCTTAGGCTACTTTGACCTTTGTGTCTTAGCTGTTGAGTTATTGTAGCAATTTGCGTGTCAGTCTTGTAGCTTCACTGTTGGGTCAACCAGTAGGAAAGTTGTAAGTTTAGTTTCTCAAGAAAAAATAGAAGTAGAATTGCAAGCAACCTGAGTTATGGCCGTAATGTCTGTAGTCAGAGATGCCCTATAGATTGATTTAAGGCCTAACGGGTGCTGTTAGCCTTGGGCTAATACATGGTAATTGTGCCTGATCTGATGGGGATGTGGATGTATTACCTCTCCAGGTGGTACTTCGCCATGATCTCGGTGTCGGGGGCTTTCGCTGTCACCTTTTCCGTCATCTTTGCATACGTGGCTGATGTCACAGAGGAGCGGGAGAGAAGCACAGCCTATGGACTGGTGAGGAAGTTAACCACACTATACACTTATGCTGTTTGTTAGCATATATGCCTATACGGTTGTGCTATTTTACTTAATCTGTGTACAGTGTGTACAGTAGCTGATTGATTGATAGACTGTTGTGTGATTAATGATGGTCATCATGGAATGATTAAAGTGGCCAGAACAATTCACATAATGTGTTACAACAATATCTACGTACACAAAATCTTGCACAAATAATAATTATGCTCAGTCAAATCCAACTTGAAATGGGATTACATACTGTACCACGTATATCTTTATTTTCTAAATAGAAGTATACTGAGGTGCCCATTTTGTAACTCTATCAAAGCAATAACATGGAAAGGCAATCAGATGAACCACAACCACCATTTTGAAATCCTCAACCAGTAATGAAAATATAAAAATAATAACCTTTAATTTTTAGCATCAGTGTTATCATCAGGATTTATATTGTGACGTTCATTGTGAGGTAATTGGCTTTGCACCAATGATTACTATCATTAGAAACTCACAACCTGCTGTTGCTCCTTCTAACCAGGTGTCTGCGACCTTCGCCGCCAGTCTGGTTACGAGCCCAGCCATCGGGGCGTACCTGTCGGCACGCTACGGCGACAACCTGGTGGTGCTGGTGGCCACGCTTATTGCTTTGGCTGATATCTGCTTCATCATGATCGCCGTGCCCGAGTCACTCCCCGAAAAGATGCGTCTCACAACGTGGGGAGCACCCATCTCCTGGGAGCAGGCCGATCCATTCGCTGTATGTCTGCGGCCCCTTTCTCTCTCTCTCTCTCTTTCTCTCTGGTGTTTTTAATAGGGCTTTTAGATAAGAAGCTGCATGCACTTCGCTTTCTCATGGGTTCAGTGCAAAATAGTTGTGGCTAAAACACAACTTTGCTGTGATCAAATTTGAATATATTTTTTATCTTTGGATATAGTGTTTGTGAAGATTAGCTTAGCAGCATGCTGCTTCTTTGCTGAGTGCAAACATTGTATTGCACGAGCCATTGCAAATTATGCATTTCAGAGCATGGAAGTTCTCTTCTTTTTGGGAATTAATTAACCCTGGTTAAAAAAAAAAACAAAAAAAAAAACTCTAGGGTTAGAAAAAAGGCAGATCTTTTTCAGGCAAATATCTTCTGTTTTAATTCCAAAGACCTGTGTAACTATCTGAAGACTAATCTTTTAAAACTAGAAGCGCTGTCATATCCGTCCTTCGATGGTATGAAATCAGATCCTTGGTGGTTTCAGTATGTCCCCATATCCATTTTGCTGTACTAAGCTTTTCTGTGTTGTTGACTCTGCAGTCTCTGAGGAAGGTTGGGAAGGACCCCACTGTTCTCATGATCTGCATCACTGTGTTCCTGTCCTATCTGCCAGAGGCGGGACAGTACTCTAGCTTCTTTCTCTACCTGAGACAGGTAGGTCCTGTATTTTTAATAATTTTTTAAATTTAAATCATTTTTAATATGAATGGTTTGTGTGTATGTGTGCTGCATGTGTATTGTCAAAGATATGTAAACATATTTTTCAAGTTTCAAGAAACACCTAAAGTCAGTCACCTGTGAAAACTGAGGAGGCCAGGGTTATATCTGTCAATATTTGTTTTGCCACGTATATTTCATATGTACAGAAAGTGCCATTGGATAGGGCCAGAGGTCAGTCTAAGAAAAGATAAGTCATTCATCCTGATTTCTCTGTGCTCCTTGCTGTTTGTAATGATGCGTGAGATTTATGCCAGGCCAGTTGGTGCGTTACGAGGGCTGCGGCTGTTTTAAAGTTTATTGGGGGTGGTTGTGAATGTCTCCCTCTGCCCACTGGACTGAAGAGCTTGCCGCAGGGCTGCTGCCTGTCCTCAGAGATACAGTACAGTAGCTGGGAGCAATTGAGAAGTGAGCTGTGTGTGTGTGTGTGTGTGTGTGCGTGCGTGTGTGTGTGCGTGTGTGTGCGTGTGTGTGTGTGCGCGTGTGTATGCGCGTGTGTGTGCACGTGCGTGTATGTGTGTGGAAGGCTGTGGTGTGTGAATGCCCTCTAGGTGAATTAATCCTACATGATGCCGAGGGAAATTATTCATTGAGATGATGTCATGTTATGGCGTGGAAAAAAAGGGTCTGAATATTTCATAGTTTGTGTCTGTGTGTAGAGGAGATATTTTTATTCTGCTGTTAAGAGTCCGGATTTTTTTTCCCCCTCTTGTGGAGTTTGTTGTTTCTTTCTGCCCTCCCTTCTCCACTATCTCTCACTGCCTCAGTCCCTCTCCACCTCTCACTTACGCACTCTCTCGTTCTCTCTCTCTTCTCTCTTCACACTTTTCCTTCTTTCCTTTCACTCTCTCTCTCTCTTTCTCTCTCTCTCTTGCCCTGTCTCATTTGTTTTCTCTCTTTCCCTCTCCATCTGTCTCTCTCTCCCTTGCTCTCTCTTCTCTTCTCTTGTCTTCCCTTGCTCACACACACACACACACACACACACACACACTTCTCCTCTTCCTCCTTCTCTCTGTTTCTCTGGCTCCCCCCCCCCCCTCTCTCTCTCTCCTCCTTTCTCTTTTTCACTTGACTGCACCTGATGATATTCACTCCACTCTCTTATGTCACTGCGGAGGTGATTTGGGGTTTGATGGGGCAGGGAGAGGGTAATGCAGTGCTTCTGTCTCCCTTCCCGCTCACACCATCACTCTTTCTCTCTCTCTCTCTCTCTTTTTTTTTTGCCTCTGTCTACCTCTCCTTCCGCAGGTCATAAACTTCACCCCCACGACGATAGCCGTGTTCATCGGAGTGGTGGGCATCCTCTCGATCGTGGCACAGGTATTTTACGATGCCAGTTCATGCACCTCTCTCTTCACCCTACATGGAACTGAATTTTAAAGTTGTGATTCTAAGCAAATGACTAAACCAGCTTAAAATGTGCCACTTAGATGTATGCTCATCTTTCACATTTTTATTATGAGTCTTTAAAAGACTCTTTAGTAGTAGGTAGGAATGAAGACAAGAAAATGAAGAATTGGTTCTTCAAATGATGGATTTTCAGAGCTGTTTTATCTGCCCACGCACTGACGGAGAGCGCTAAAACGTGCAAAATGGGCATAGTATTAAAGCCCTGCCATTCTGTGCCTTCTTTGCAGCAGCAGTTGCGGTTCACCCATACTAATGTAGGCCTGGTAATAAGCAGTGGGGTTAGTTCAGCGCACAGTGAATGCTACGCTAGAGGGGAAAGATGATAACGACATTACATTCAAATTGCAATACAGCTGATATAGTATTAGCAAACTTGGTGTGCTATTGGTTCGACATTTCAATTTGATTATAAACAGGCAAAGTCTGAGTGAAATCACTTCAGTATGCAGGCAGCAATGTACAGTTTAGCAAGACCAAAAAAGATCAAAATTATGTAGCCAAAAAAGGTGCTTATATATAACAAGCATGAACAAGTGGTCATTTTGATGCTTTAAATGTTGATCTAAATTCCTAAGCGTCTGATGAATGGCGGTGGCTATGATGGTAGTTAGCGATAGCAGTGAGCTGAGTGGAGGTGATTGTTGACTGGAGGTGATGAATGGCGGTGGCTATGATGGTAGTTAGCGATAGCGGTGCCCTGAGTGGATGTGGTTGTTGTTGACTGGAGGTGATCTGTGCCTGTGGTAGACCCTGGTGCTGACGCTGCTGATGAGGACCATCGGGAATAAGAACACTGTGCTGCTGGGCCTCGGCTTCCAAATTCTACAGCTGGCGTGGTACGGCTTTGGCTCAGAGCCCTGGTGAGTGTGTGTGTGTGTGTGTGTGTGTTTGTTAGTGTGGATGTGGATGCGTTCCTCTTAACTTCAGTGGGTCTCAGGTGTGTGTGTGTTTGTGAGTGTGTGTGTGTGTGTGTATACGTGCGTCTGTCTGTTAGCTGTGAGACCAGGTGTGTACATATGCCCTTTCGTTTTTTCTAAAGGTTGTGTGTGTGTGTGTGTGTGTGTGTGTATACTATCTGTGTAAGTGTGTGTTCTGTGTGCAATGCTGTGTGTGTGGATAACTTTTCTCCTCTTTGCTGATCAGGATGATGTGGGCAGCGGGGGCTGTGGCAGCCATGTCTAGCATTACCTTCCCTGCAGTGAGCGCTCTGCTGTCCCGCAGTGCCGACCCCGACAAGCAAGGTGCGTCACCTCGTCCTCGCCCTCGTCCTCGTCCTCCGTCTCCCCTCTCTTCCTCCTCTTCTCTCCACTTATTTCTGTCTGATTATTCCCTTCATTAATTTCTCTCTATCTCTCTCCCTCAATTTAATTTTAATTCAATTCAATTCAATTCAATGTTGCTTTATTAGCATGACTGTTACTACAGTGTTGCCAAAGAATAACAAGACAAAAACATATTAACTCTCTGTCTATTTCTCTTCTCTCTCTCTC
>JASCQY010000078.1:12475271-12486226 GCA_030264315.1 Sardinella tawilis | reverse complement strand
ACACACACACACACACACACACACACACACACACACACACACACACACACACACACACACACACACACACACTTTATTACAGTTCAGAAGCTTCACACTCCCTCTCTCAAGGCCGATACATAGGCATTCTTAAAGTCTCTGAGCACCAAGCCAAGGATACGAGTCAAACATTTGGATGGCTCAGTGTCAAGAGGGAACAGAGGCTTCACAATCAGAGCTACTGAAGGAATAGCGTATTTGACTGAGCAGATGAGGGCGATGCCTACAATTTTTACAAGTGGAGCAGAAATTTGGGGGTTTTGGGTATTATACTGTTCACCTGAGTCTTCTCTTACCAAGGAATAGTTGCAGCAAAGACTATTTGCTATATTACAGGCTATATTGTGGTGTAATATAGCCTAACATGACTGTCTTGTCCTTTTTCTGCCACAGAATTTTTTCTCTGAGCAAGATGCCAGACAAACTGATTTTAGAAAGTCGCCACTTTGTAGGTTCATTTACAGTCGTCAACCATGATGACATGAGTGTTACACTACATTGTTGTGTTTGTGATTTCTGTGCACGTATTTATTCTTTAATCGACGGGACACCACAAGCACAACAGACACAGATACAGATGAACGTGTATGACTTTCTTAGTCGCTGCACTGAGACTAGCACAGAAGGCTTTTTTTTTGCACTTAAAATATTTCTGCCATGGAGTGAAACAAGCCTGGGAGCTCGAGCCTGGGACAGAATTGCGTTACCTTCATGTCACACCAATTCCCCTGGGATCAATATATCTCATTTCCACATGTACTATAAATACGGTTTATTTATTTGTACAATATAAAAAGAACAAACACCTCTGTCCCAGCAGTGTGCAATACTTTGATGAAGAAATGAAGTCTGTCTCCATGAGAATAATTTATGAAGTGCACATGATCTATTGCAAAATAAAAAATGAACATGCATATATACAAACACACGTGTATGTTTGAGTTAGATGAATGCCAAACTGGCATTTGCAATAGGCTTATATTTCCATGCATCCAAAGAGACCAGTACTGTATGAAATGATTGTTTTCAATGTTTGAAGGTGCGAGGCTGCATGCGATGATAGAGGTGTATTATTAGGGATCTGAAGATGCACTGTACAGTGTGTGTTATTGCAGTTGTCAAGATGTACTGTAGGTAGACTGGAACATGTGTGCCCATAGCTTCATGATGATGTAACTGATTTATTTACTGTAATTCCCATGAGGGCTGCCTGCTATCAGAGGACTCTTTTCTCTTCTCTCTAATCTCTTTATCAAGGCAGGTTGATCTGAGTACTGTATGTTTCTAACCAGACACATTTTTGTCCAAAGAAATATACCTTATATTTGAGCTAAATGCCTAACAAAAAATAGCAAAATAGTGGCATACCCCTCCCTTCCATGGTCCCCATGAAAGTCCACACAGTGTTTTGTTATTGTTTAGTGGACAGGCTGTCCCCCACTTTGTTCGTTTCCAATTCAGAGCCAGGGCTGAGAATAAAGCTTTTCAATGCACTCTGTTTGATACTTTAAGGTGCACAGGGTACAGAGTTCCCTTTGAGCAGGTCAGAGGAAGTACTGTGTTCAAGGGTACAATAGCAGAGGCTCCTTGGCTCATACTCCAAAACCCTCTCATGTTCCACCTTGAAGGCCAGTTCCTCCAGAGAGGCTTGGTTGGCAAGACGACAGAATTGACCACATATTTAATTCTCAAGGATACAGAATGTAATTTAGAGTCTAGGTATAGAAACAGGCCCCCTGTCTGTCACCGATCCGTCTATCAGAAAGCAGATCTCAATTTCTGCCAGTGAAAGGAGAGATACTGGTGAGGAGCCTAGTCCTGGTCATTGAGATAAGCACCAAATGGTGGCAAAGGCTGTAGGGGGTCATTTTGTCAGACGGAGTGGACAGGCTGTTGGAGAGGTGAACGTGCAGACAAATGTATAAATGAATGGCACAGATTGGACATGGCTAGGATGGCTCTGTTAACAGAAAAAAATGGTGTAATTCAATTCATTTGAACCTCTGTTCAAGGTCACCAAATTCTGTTGGTAAGAAAAGAATGGGAAAATTTGATGCAACACCAACTAAATAGTAACACTAACTGAATGGGGAACAGCAACTCATTCTAAGTTTCATTTTCTTTATTTTTAATTAATGTTAGTTGCCATTTCTATCAAATTTTCTTGTTCTTTTCCCCTTTTTCCAACAGATAGCACGTGGTCACCTCAAACAACAGTGCTATGGATTGGATCACGCTGGATTTCTTGTTTAATGAATAACATCAAGTCTTCCTGGTGGAACTGTCATGGAGACTTGGCTATCATGTCCATGAGCGCTAATCCACTACCACCCATTTCCCCATGTCTCTGAATATCCCTTACCTAATGAGCCCTTTCAACTAAATCTGTTTTGAAGTTGGTGTTTTGGTCCCAAGTGAAAGCTTCCCATCATGGCGTATGAAACACTAATCAATAGATAAAGACATGTGCAGAATACAAGATGGAACTCTCATGCACAGTGACATGAAACTGTCTTTTGCCAATACAAGAAAAGAAAGAAAGGGAAAAAAATGAAATAAATATCGAAACAGCTATACCAAGTACTGATCAAAGGAACAATGGCTTGCTCTGTTTCATCATGAAACAAAACGACCGAATTTTAATTGCATTATTATTGATCATGTCTTACACACTGTGAACCGAACCCTTGGACACAGTTTGATCTGAAAACAATGGAATAAAGTGTAATCAAAGCTGGCTCCCCAACCGAGCCAGATCAAACAGAGCATTTAACGCCTTGCGATGCCCTCAAGAGACGGCGTTTTGGCTCGCACGTGGCGAAGAAAGAGACCCCCTCAGCTGCTCTGCTTCGGCTCATGAGCGAAGTTACTTCTTCACACCAGGCCTCTCTCCCCTTTCTCTCCTGAAACTGCAGTCCAACAGCTGGGTTTGGGCATGAATATTTAAAACGTTTTTGCCTCCATTTGCACCTCAAGTGTTTTTCATGCTTTTATACACCCATTGTTGAGTTTAGGCCTACTTGTTTACTTGTTTTTGTTGTTGTTGTTGCTGCTGTTGTTGGGGATGTGCTAAACAGCAGTGCTCAAAACAAGCACAGCAAAATAAGAACCCATTAAGCATGCATTTTCAGAGAATTTTGTAGTTTGACGAAATTTAAGCAGCCTCATTGACAGTGTTGGTCCCCAGTCGGTTCCACGGTTCTCGATGCCTGGTGTTTGAGAGCTAGAGGCTTGTTCCTCATATTCCAGTTGGCGGTGCCAGGGTGGAATCTCAAGTTTCTCTGACAAGCTCATCAATACCATGGCGGACTCGTCCCTTTGGTTAAAGCCCCCATAAAGCCCATAACTTCAGTCATTTCCTTCTATTGTTACTCTTTCATTTCCTGTCGGCGTGGCGGTGGCCAGGCGAGCACGAGGACATTTTGAGTTGGAGCTGTCGGGGGTGGGATGTTTGACAGACACACGGTAGAAGATGAGACAGAGCCCAGGGGCTGTGTGTGTGTAACTGTGAGAGTGCGCGTGTGCATGTGTGTGCGTGTGTGTAAGTGTCTGTGCATGTGCGTAACTGTGAGAGTGTGTGTGTGTGAGAGGGAGACCAAGTGAGAGTGTGTGTGAGTATGTGCACAGTATTTGAGTGTATGTGTGTGTGTGTGTGTGTGTGTGTGTGCGCATGTGTGTGCGTGTGTGTGTGTGTGCACGTGGTGAGGAGAAGGAGCTCCAGCACCCCTGGCCCTGTCTGTCAACCCCCGCAGGGCTGTTTCTCCTCTCCACTCCACACCTGGGTGACCCTGGCCTATCCCGGCTCATCCATCACAGCACTCACCGCGTGTCAACGCCAGCTCTCCTACAAGAGGTTGGCTGCCGAAACAACGCAGGTGTCATGTTTCCATGCTGCCACAGCATCAGCAGGGTCTCGTTGTCGATGGAAGGGGGAGCAGCGATTGCAAAACTAAGATCAGAATGAAAATGTAATGAATAAATAAATGAAATCATGTGGCTTGTTTACAGCTACGGTTGGAGGTTGGTGGGAGAAAGGCCCCATGGAGATGGAAAATAAGCTAAAAAGATTTTGTTGACGAGATATGGATTCAAAAGAAATTTGTTAAAATTTGTTAAAAGGAAGGTTTTGTAGATAGAGGTTTTTGTCTACTGGATTTAATCTGTATGATCTGGCAGTGCGACCAAGAAAAGAGTGGTAAGACTTTATTGAAGGAGTCTACATAAGAGTGACATGAGCCTGTTATAAACATGACATGACACGCATCATAAACATTAATGACACTTAATTCATGTTTATGACAAGTCATTAACATTCATTCGGTTTTTGATATACAGACTTTGGGATAGACAGGCTGCTGATGTCTAGTGCTTCCAGAGAGGGTAAAAGCGGAGTGAGAGGAACCAATGTCTGTTAAATTCCGTGTTCTATTTTTGCAAGGGGAGGGGGGCAAAATCCCCCTTTATGCAGAACCAAAGTCGAGCCCTCATTCGCCAATACAGAAAATCGGGTAAAAGTTGATATTGTGACGTGCCGATTTATGCAGACCAGAACGTTCACGTTCGCTCCCGTTGTAACATATTATGTTGCTCTATCTTGGTCAATATTCCATGATCTTTGGCGCTTCCCCTCAATTTCTTTTCCCTCCAGAGCAGCATCAGGGAGCAGGACATAAGCTTCGGTTTGCTCCGGTTCTTAGCTGAAACAGGCCAATCAGTGGAAAGGGGGAGGGGTGAAAGCTGTAACATTGAATCCGTTCCAGCACATAACATGTCATGACTAAAGTAGCGTTTGGTTGAAGCACAATGTATCTGCCCACTGTGGAACAAAAACGTCAATTGCTAGGGTAGGGTTCAGAGTCAAACGATATGAAAGCGGATGATGCATCAGGCTAACTTTTGGATGCAGACATTACAAAACACTTAAAGGAGCCGTATGTAAGATTGTGGCCAAAAACTGGTACTGCAGTAACAAACAAATACAAACAAAAACAAACAGAACATAGTATTCTCCACTCTTCCTCCCAGACAACATTTTGCAAGCTAGGTTGCCAAAATCAGAGAGGTGGAGGGTGTCGCAACAGGCCAAAATACATAATATGCGAACAGTAAACACATAATGACAACGTAAACAAGTTGAGGGCTGCAAATTCAATTTTGTAATGCCGATATTTAGGCTGGATTACTGATGTCAGTGATAAAAGTATTTTAAATTATCATGATTCCTTAATGTCTTCCAATATGTCAAGGCCATGTTATGATTAATTTACATGAATTTCTTACATACAGCTCCTTTAAAGAAAGTGGTACAAAAAGAGTCCATACCAAATTATTTTACTTACTCTACCAAAACTACTACTACTTTGGTCATTATTCCACGGACCAGGTGTACAGTATAACATTTTATTGTGTTTTCACAGTCTGCCAACATTTCATAATTGCAAACAGAATTCCTTCCTGTGTTGTTTCAGGATTCTATCATGGTTCAATTTGATTAAATTACTATGGAAACAACATTTTAGTAAACAGATAAATGATACCATAATAGTCATTTTTCACTGAGCTGCTACAGTATATGCAGAATATTGATTAATTTGATTAATTGATTATTAATTAATAAGACCACCACATTATTGTGGAAAGAAATAGTTCTGTTCTGTAAAGCACCTCTGTGATAAATGTCTTTTGACTAACCAAATTAGAGACAGACTTTTTTATAATGTCTGAAACCCAATTAGCCTCAGAGAAGTTTTTATCTACTTTCCTTACTCAGGGTGCAATCAATAGACAGTCTACTGTAATGGCAAATTGTGCATTTAGAAAATAACTGATAAGTTAATGTCTCTCCAACTTGTTGACGAGGATGTGCAAATGATGTGGCGTGCTGTAATCACTGTAGAAGATAAACAGATGGATCAGTGGCTTTCTGCGGCAGATCGGCTCCCACTAGGATCTCTCACTGCTTTGGCTACTGGGAAAATGCCACTGGGGATTTTTATTCCTTATATTAAAATACATCATTATATGCTGGCCTTCTGCCATCCAATTTTCCGCGTCCCAGCGGCAACAAACAATAAGTCAATACTGTAAAGCAGCTGGCTTATCTAAATCCCTTTCCCCAATGTGAGCCATCTCTGTCTTGCAATTTGCAGGAGGGGTTTACATTTCCTTGAGAGTCATATAGTCCCATTGATTACGGCTTTGATCAGAAAATCCTCCTCCAGCATGAAGCTCATTATGCACAAACACTACTTCAAACTTGCTGTTTGTACAAGAGGTGAAACATTGCTAAAATCTGTGTTTTTTTTCTCTCCCTTTTACTCGGGAAACATCATCCTGCATTTTAAGAGTAAAGCAGCCATGAAGCCTGCAGAACACGGAAACAGCAGCTGTGGTGATACAGTATTAGGCTTTTTTTTATTCTTTTATATATTTTTGGGGGGCTTTTTGTTGCCTGTATTCTGATAGGACAGTAGAGACTGACAGGAAATGAGTGGGGAGAGAGAGGGGGAGGGATCGGGAAATGACCTCGGGTCGAACTCGACAGAGACACTATATTTAGTCCAGGCAAAATAAGGTTTGACCCTAATTGCAACATACCTACACCATATCAGTACAGGATAGTCCTAACCAGGCTAGCACCGCCTAGTGCTTCCAGTCAATTTGATTTACTTCCACCATCTAGTCAGGAAACTAGCGAATTAGATGCATTTGCTTCGTCTCAAAATTGCGACAGGCCAATCAGCAAACAGAGAATTCAAATGATGCATTCCATTGCACAACATACTGTACGTCACCGCCAAACAGTAGCGATTGGTTGAAGTCACGACCAAACAGTAACGACTAGTTTTCAGCAGAAAGTATCTGCCCACCGTGAAGCAAACAGATTCAAATGGATAGGGATCAGACGCTATGAATGAAGTGAAAACAAAGTGAAATAAGTGGCTGATGCATCAGGCTAGGATAGTCCAGTATACAGTATGTGTGAAATACAGTATGTGTGAATATGACAGTTGTTTGAGGCTCTCCATGGGTTAAATGGATATGAATTAGAACTGCGAAGCACATACAGTGAGATATGAACAACAGACCTATGGTGTTTAGACGTATGACCATTAAAATAATTTCTAAACATTTTATGACCCTTCCTGAATGTGTTTATGCTTTATGAACACAGGCTTAATTTATTAGTTGCCCCTGAAACCTCGCCATTTCAATTACTTTCACCCATTATCCAATTTTACCTTCCCACAAACAGCAATCTAACATCTAAAAAAAAAAAATGTATACAGGCTCCAAAGGTCTCTATACTAACAATGGGCACTGCCGAAATTGCTCTCTAAATAACAGTTGTGGTCCCTCAAAACCAAGGCAACAGCCTCATGATTAGAAAAAAAGTTACCAGTTTTTAATGACTTTCCTTCCATCTGTCCTCCCTCTCGTCTCTTCGTCCACCTCTCGCAAACACAGACACACAAACACACCAGAAGTCTGGCAAACGAAATAAAAAAGTGTAATTCTATATACCTCACAGCTCTACAAGGTTAGCCAGAAGTGGTTTATGGTCAGAAAATGGCATTGCTGCTTTGAGGTTATCGCCTACTCCTAACCCGGAGGCCATATCACTGTAAGCATCCACCAATTTCTCGCTGCATTGGGGGAATCCTCCCCCTGCACAAACGTAATGAGTGGAAAGCACTGGACTGATGAAGCTTGAAGGGCTGAACTCCGATTTGGCCCAACAGCTTTTTGACCAGCTTCTCTTCCTCGTCCTCACTCCCTGCGTAAGCAAATCCAATTAGATTGCCAAGAGCAAATGGATTCTGCAAGGGCACTCTTTTAAAAAGTGTGCATCCCTGTTTCGCTAACCCTGCCCTATGAAATATATATCCCTAGGTATGATAATTTGTTTCTAATGAAAGATTCATGACATCAAGGGAAAATATTAAGTCTTTGGTCTCTGGGCTCCTCTTGTTTTGTCGCTTCCTTCCTAGTCTGGCATAGTCTCGTTATCTCTAGTCTCAGAACAATAACAAAATCAGTTTTTAAACAGTGTAGTGCACAATTCTGCCTCAAGGAAAATCAACTTTTACAACTTTATACACAGAAGACATTTACTCCGAATCTTGTTGATGTAAGGGACCCTTGCAACCCAAATGAACAGAACAAAACACCTGTGATCTTCTAAAGGAAGTAAGTAACTTTGACTTAATTGAAACAATAAATCCAAATTCCCCAAACTGTGCTAAACAGATTCAGAAATTAAGTCAACAGCTTCATAAAGCTTGGAGCAGTGAGGCGGCCCATAAGGCAACAGGCAGAGGCGTAACACAGAGGAGTTTTGCTAGCGACACAAATACAGCTAAATCATAATAATGAAGTTGGTGTCTCAGCCTAAGCTTTGCTGAGCTGAATAGCAGTGACTTCAGCCAAGCAGAAAAAGTCCTATTGTTGAAAAGTGATTTATGTGTAGATGTGTGAATGTACAGTACAGATATGTGTGGTGGATAGAAAGAAAGTCTGATAGTTAGACTTCAGGTAAAGCTTGCTTCTGATGCCTATATCGACTCTATATGCTGTATTCCTTTTTTTGTTCGCCGTTTGACGTAACAGACAGCATACAGATATTTACAAGTCTGAGTGGATGACCGGTCCAGCTCTGCAGATAAGCTGGACTGGATGTTGGGAGAGGAAACTGCAGAAATGAAAAATTATATCTGTCAGTGGGCTCTTTTGCTCTGATAAGGAGTTCATCGTTGGACCATTTCAAGGCTGTTTTTTTTTTTTTAGTGATTGCTGTCAGTCTTTGATGGACAGGTATGACATTACACCTGAGGGGGGATTTCTGCTGTTTGTCCCTTACAGAGAACGTTCTATTTCTACCTGCCTAATCCGGTGACGACATGAAAAAGCTTTTAACTGCCTCGGAAAAGCAGATATTCTATACTACCACAATGCTGTCACGGAGGACTAATGTTTTTGGAGATTACAGAATACGGTGGTGGTGGTGGTGAGGGGCGGGGGGGGGTGGGGGGGGGGTTGTGCGATTGTGCAGCATATCACCCAGAGAGAAATGAAAGATAGATTCGGCCATCCACAATCAAAGTGAGCACAGGGAGGAGGGGTGGGTTGCGGTGGGCGAGGGCTTGAATGGAATTACATTCACATCGATAGTCCACACACAACACATCACCAGGTCTGTCTGCTTGGCTGTGGCTGTGGCTGTGTGTGCTTACCCTTCCCCGTGTTGAATCATGAAGGCGCCTGATGGCGACATGAGAGAGACGCTCCGTGCACAAATGGCTGCTGAAAATCCCCAAGCATCCCCGCAGGGAGCCAGAGAGAGAGAGAGAGAGAGAGAAAGAGAGAGAGAGAGAGAAATAGAGAGAGAGCAGAAAATAAAGAAACTCCATCATTTCACCTTGAATGCGTTCCATCAGACTCTGCTTATCCCGCGCCGACTGCCTTCCCCTGCGCCGAGCCGCCGGGGTCACCCGTCACTCGGGGGACGGCAAGCACCGGCCGCCGTCACACAGCCAGTGCCCACTGAAGCCTGACGATCTGTCTGCAAGAGCAAGGCTTCAGGGGAAAAGCAAGGCCTCCGCTTCATGGCATCTGGAGTTTCAAAGGCAAACTATAGGAGACACACTTCCTGACTGAATGGAATGTGTTGGAACACAGGGGAAGAATCTCACATTCTGATACATTCTCTTGGCCAACTGGGAACCTCCTAAGGCACACAGGAGAGCAAGGACGACTGTGAAACTGAGAGAAAACAATCTTCCTTGGAAAAAAAAACAAACAAACAACAAAGCACAAAAACAGACAATAGCCAGTTTCATACCCAACAAGCTTTGAACAGAATGGAACCGATGAGGGTTGAAGAAAATTGCAATTGAGACGATGAAAGTCACTTCATCCGTATGCTCACGCATAGAGAGGTCTGAATAAATGACTATGGGGATTTTTTTACCACACCTACATAACAGATTGAACATTGCACACAAGGATACATGGTGTGATCTTTACAATTGTTTGCTGAAATGAAAGTGACATAGGCCTACTGTACTGCACATGTACGACGGTATTCGGTCTTCCATGCATGAAATGTTATTCTCATACCTATCGATAGCACTTAGCAACGTGAAACAACAGGGCTACGTGTTGATTGACTGATAATTCCTTTAAGTATACTTCTAAAAAAGACATTGGAAAGTAACCTTACACTGGCAAAGCTGTTTGTCCACCTCATGGTTATTACACTGTAATGACTGATATATAACAGACTCAAGTTAAACCAATAAATTACCAGAAAATACTGTTTAGCAGTTGGTGCTCATAACTACTACTTATTTGTACTGACGTTTTGTAGAAGCATGCATTTCATTTAATTATTTTATTACACATTCTATTCAAAATTACACCCCCTGATGTACTGGAAATGACAAGCAAACTGCAACATCTTGGCAAAGAACTCAATTTAACCACCCCCATAGCCTTGGCCTTTTCTCTTCAACCAGTTTGTGTAACAGATGCGCTGTGTTGCTCTTCAAGAGAACTACAAGCTGTTCTGATAATGTCACTATGTCCTCCTTATTTGGCCCTTGTCTAGAGCATATTGAGAGTGCAATAAAAGTGATCGGGATGAATTGCCAGCGATAAACGGAAGAACACCGAGAAGCTCCGAAATGAAACATGATCGTCACTCTCTATGGCAACACTGTAAAAACAGAATACACATTAGGATGACTAAGCACTGATCAGAGTGCTGGATTTCTGGGTGTGATTTCTATTGCAGTGACGAATGATTCATTTATTCCCTCTTTATCCCACACACACATACACATGTGTGTATACACACACACACACACACACACACACACACACACACACACACACACACACACACACACACACAC
>JASCQY010000078.1:12350856-12365754 GCA_030264315.1 Sardinella tawilis | reverse complement strand
TGTTAATGTATATGTGTGTGTGTGTGTGTGTGTGTGTGTGTGTTTGTGTACTGTACGTTCATCCAAGAAGATGAAAGCTACTTGCCCCTTCAGCTTCTCTGCTTCCTCTACCCCCCCGCCCCCTACGCCCCACCCCCCTCAGGGTTGCCAGATGTCTGTTGCAGACTCATCTTACCCTATGGTTCATACCACATGGAAAGACCTCACCCTCCTCACCCTCCTGCCCCAGTGACAGTGACTATCACCCACTGTACTTTAAGCATCCCAACAAAAATCCACCATGTAATGACTCGGATTTTTACACAATGTATTAAATGGAGAAGAGAGTGAATCAGTGTCAGTGAAAACGTTATTTTTGGGATCACCTTCATTTAAAGATCATTAAGCAACACCAGGACAGAATTGAGAGTAATGCCCTTGACATCCATTTGCCATTTAGTGATAAGACAACACCTTTAGTGGAAATGTGACTAAAAGGGTCATGATCTTGTCCAATTAGCAATGTTACTCAGTGCAATATCAAGTCTTCTGGGCAGGCTTTGGCAATGTCAGACCATATCACAAGTTAGTTTAGTGTCAGAATGAGTTGGAAGCTGTAAGCTAAAAGGACTGCAGTGTGTTACATTAGGCTAAATTTGTAGCTCATCTTATGGCAAGGAAAAGCCAGTGTGTGAAAGGCAGGCTAAAGTACTTTAGCCTATACTGCTATAAATGGAAATCTCCACCACCCAACATGGATTATGACACATTAATATGATGCTTAATGTCAAAATAAAAGCTAATGAGACTGACCCAAAATTCTTCAGAGATGGCAAAGCCTGTTTTCATGACATCCTGTGTTTCTGGCACAAGTGTTTCTTCCACCCACAAATGGAGCTCTAAGCTCTTACTGTGGAGTCTTCCTGCCACAAGCCTGGCGCACACGCTCCTGACTCAACTCATCAACGAACCCCTCCAGCTCCTTGATTAGCTGTTAGCTGAATCACATGTGCTATCGCTAGGCAGCTTGGCAGAGTCCCAAGTGTGTGTGTGTGTGTGTGTGTGTTGTATGTATGTATGTGTGTGTGTGTTTTCCTCCTCGCAAATTTACAACAGCCAGTTATACGGACTCATTAGTCTCCACTCCCTGAAAGCCCAAAACACCTACACCAGCCTGGGAGGTCAAAGACTGGCAGAGTGTCCTACCATCTGCACATCGGCATAGGCGATCTATCAAACACTGAGCCAACATATTTTTCAGTTTGAAAAAAGGGAGGGTTTAGAGTGACCAGATCTGCAGCAGTCTTGCAAAACTGCATAACGCACAATTTCCATAGTAGAAATGTCATATGCTCTATGAGTCTAAAAGCACGACATAGTATTTTGATCTGGGACAAAACAGCTTAGCAGGAAAATGCCATTGCTCACCATCACACGTAGGCTATTGTTTGTGAGAGTGCTTGCATTTTTGTTGTGGAATAACGACACTGTTTTGACATTTTGGAGTGTACAAAAGGTTAAGCTTAATGACCACTTCAGTTAGACAATGCCATTGACACTGTGATGGGAGAGAACAAACACATTGACCTTTCCTCATTACTGCCAGGAAACAAACAGGAACTTTGAACCAAGCAACGACGGTAAACAGCATAAAAAACACACTTAATACACAGTTCAACCTTGGGAGATTGCAGAACCTATTCTTGTGAAAAAAAACTGCCATTTTTTCCCCTCACACCTAAATGTGTCAACATGTCCCAGAAAGTGTCATATTAATGAATGCAATAACAAGGTAAGTGTAGGCTACCCTCATCTATGTTTTCTGTCACTTCAAATGGGAGAAATGTCTCACCTCCCTTGGACAAAACAGACACAAACATTCCCCCTGGTAAAGAAGGGAGCTAAGAGGTTAATGACAGGTCAGTCATAATATGCCAACGGTGTTAAGGCTCTGCCGCTTTGGATGTCAGTGTCACCACATTGAATATTCAGGCCAGACATCCATCTATCAACAACCTCAGGGCGTCTTCACACTTATATGGATTTGAGGATTTTTTCCAAATGTATTTGGTTTATTTGGGCATATGAGACAATGCTCGATTCTGGCGAGCATCCAGCTGTTTACTCCATTGCAGTTCCTTTTGGACCGTAGTATACATACAAACTGACGCAACATATAGCCGACCAAAGCTCACTAACACTATGCAGTCTACTTTGGCACTAGAAGAATGGGTGAAAAATGTTGATGGAACATGACACCAGGCTGTCAAGACACCTGAACAATTCTTATATAGACCTGACACTATAATGACACTGACACACTAATTAATTAATAAATTATATTCAAAGGAACAAAATACTGTACAGTATACTATATTCTTTTCACAGAAATTCTACGTTAAGTGAGGTCCTCCATACAAAAGTGGTGTCAGAACTTTTCTGCAATAATAATGTCAGCTGATACGAAGTTGCCTGACATACTCGACTCACAATGGCAGGTTTGGAAGTCAAACCCAAAATTGTCGGTGACATAATGCCCCAACATGCCCACCATTATTGGTGCATAAGCATCTCTTACACAATTGCACATTCTTACACAATCGGTGGAAATTTTGCACTGAAACATTTCATTTCTCATTTACAGGGTGAAGACCAGCATGTGTGTTTTCAAGAGCACACAACTGATGGACAGCTAGACCACCTGGGTAGAATTTTGCTGCCTATGATGTAACTATACTTACTGTAGCGTCTTTAATTATCCATTAATCCATTAATATTGTAGAGTCTGTAGACTATAAATATTCTTATAAATATTGATTCCTATCCTCCACTGAAAGTGATTCCTGAATGGCAAACGCACAGCTCACCGTTCGGGTAAGCTTGTGATAAGCAGTTGGGGCTGCACATGGTGTTCAAAATGTTTGATTCTTGTAGAAATGTTGCCACAAGGAAGGAAGCCCAACCATACAGCAAATGCAAAACAAATGACCCCTTGCTAACATTTTGTCCTTGAAGTTCAGCGTTCCTCAAAAAAAAAAAAAAAAAAAAGTCCCAACAGTGAGAATAATTGGCTTTGAAATCAGGGAATATATAATCTTCGTATCTTTTGTGGAGAAGTGCTGAAGCCTTGCTCCTGGCCTCGCCTCAGTGTTCTATTGGAATAGAGCATATTCTGAAGAGGTGCTTCTTGAAACAGTTCAAAAGGGAAAATAGTCTAAGGCAGATTCTCTGCCCACATAACTTTAAAAAGGATATGAAAAGGCAGAGTGCCCTTCTTCTGAACTAGACCAAGACCTGAACTGCATTTGTGCGCCACCGTGGCCTTTTAAAATCATTTCTTAGAATGTCACTCTTGGACATGCCATTATTATGAAAAAAGGCTATTTTCTACTTAGAAGGTGGACTTTTTCCCCTTGACTTGATGGTGAGAGGATATTAATGAATTTTCTTTGTACTGTTGAGAAAGTTATTTTTTATAATAGGGAGAGTTCATATGGCTTTGAAATGCCTGACCACTTGCATGGTGTGTGATGACTTATAATACCATTGTTAAGAAATCAAAATACGCTTAGAACATATACAAATACATGCCCAGCCTAAAATGTCCAATTTCCTGATGACACAGGTTAAAAATGTGATTATGTGTGGGAAAGAAAATATGTATGGCCTCTTACCAGCCAAGACAGCAGGACAAAGCAGTTTGAACATGGGCTTGGCAAGGTGAACAGTATACCTGCACAGACCAGATGCCTGTCTAATGAACTAGGCATTTGCTCATCAATAATGCACGGTTTTTCCACCTGCTAGCAAACAGGATTGAGAGCACACTGTGGCAATAAGTTCGCTCCATTGAAATCAACATGCTGTAAATAGGCAGAGGTTGTGCACTGTATATGTTTGTGGTCACGGAAAAACACAGAACAGGTAGACGATAATTACTGTAAGGCGACAGAACATATTACCACACTAACAGCCATCCAGTGCATGGCTGCACCTGCACATTACTGTAGGCCGGAAGAGGTAAATTGAAAGTCACATCTTTATGGGGTGTGAACAGATCAATGGGAGATAATCTAACCACTTTCATTCAAAGTGATTATTAGTGAATGATTTGAGGCATTTTCCCACATTAAATCACCTTTGCACAATTAAAGGTTAAATTTACAATGCATACTATCTAATTTCTAACCTTCTTTTTCAGGGTAATTATACTGTACAGTCATTTCAATGTAACGCTGAAGATCAAATGTTGAGGAAGTGCAGTGGCGTTTATCAAAAAGAAGGTCTATTGACAAAAAAGCCATTGAGAAAATCAAGCATTCTCAGACATTAATGTAAGAATGGATTTATGGCATGCTAACTGAGTTTTTTACTCTCCTCGTCTTTCTTCATGTTATTATATTTACCTTTCACAAAAGGTAAACAATATTCTGTTTTCTTACCATTGTGTCACAGGGATATAAAGAGGTAGGCTAATATTTTCATATTTCACAGTGAATGCTGTTCATTTGACTGGTTCAGGATGTTGATATTCAAAAAAGGGCAAAAGGCCACTCCAAATCTTCAGTGAGGAGAATTTAGAGTAAAGATGCATTCAGTGCCAGGCTTCAGTCAGTGTTTGTACTACATTCTCAATCATAACAGAGTGTTGCAATGAATAAAGATGGAGCACTTTGAATAATCTCTCTTACTGAGATGAGAGGTACTTTTTTTCAAGTATTAGACATCAGGATTAACAGAAAAGAAACAGCAATTCTTTGTCAAAGAAAAGTTTTTAAAAAATCCATCTAGTCGCAGTATCTTACTAACCTTGATCATACAATGAAATTGTTATGAACTGCAGACCCAGACATTCCCAAAAAAACCTTTTTGGCATGAGGTAGGATCTTTAAATATTACATTAGTCTGCTTCACAAGGCATCTTCTTATTTTTCTGAATTATGCATAGAAATGGGTCAATGTTCATCACTGGGAGAATGATGTGTTGAAACCTCTTTTTCTGAGAGATTTGCTGTGGCATACACAATTCCAAGTAAAATCTTGATATTAAACTTGGCCTGACCTACTGTAAGTTTATGTGACAACAAAGATAAAAGCATGGGAAATTCAGCCTACGGTATATTCTTTTAAATTTCACAAATCAAGCTATTTATTTACATGAGAATGAAAGGTTTGGCCAACTCCAAAGTAATTAGCTCTGTGCATGGTGTCAGACTCACACTAAAGATAGATGAACATTTTCTCTATGGGCCACAGATGTTGCAGTGATACCAATATGCAACAACATCCCTGGAGAACACCACATGTTTATCTAGATTAGAACAGCAAGCAGCGTTGGACTTTGTTTCCGACTGTTCCCGTTCAGTATAGCTTAATGAACAGCAACATCATTCAACATTAGACAACAAACTTATTCTAATGTTAAAGGAACACTATGCAAGCCTCCCCCCTACAGGCAGCAATTTATTTAAAATATAGCAACAAGATCGTACATTCTCACCAATTCATGTGGATTACTCTTCAGACCAAAGCATACAAACCAGCAATGATAATTTTTGTGGAGTTACGTTGACTATTAAGGTAGTAAACGTGATTTCAGCTTCATTTTGTTTTTAGTTTCGCTTTGCCCTGCTGTATGTGCGTGGGGCGAGTCATTTGACATTGCATATGCGGTAAAGCCGGTAGGAAGGGGTTGGCGGTGGCGAAATAGCCTTAAAATTCGCCCCAGAATCAACTATTTAACCATCAAAGTGACTATGATGCTGATATATTAACCTACTGTAAAATGTTGCATAGTGTACAGTACACTTTAAGGATTTCTGATACACTTAATTATAACAGTATGAAAGGGTGTGCTGTAGGACTATGTTAGTATGATCAAAGTTTACAATAAGGCTGTGATGCTAACAGTCCTCCTCGCTAAAACAGATGAAAAAATAAAGCATTGCAGGTTTTGAGTGTCCACATCACTGTAAAAGAACCAAATCAAAATGATAATGGCTGATTTTGCCTGGCTTTGCTCTGACATAAAATGGACATCGCATGCCATGATTTAACACATCGCTGTTATGAGCAAAGCACAAGTAGTCTGGTATATTTTAAGAGCCATGCAGGCCTTACTCTGTGGGCATGATGCCACTCTGTACAGATGGCAATACAATGCCAGGTCACTTATTTTTGTCGAGCCACTTCTGTGCAAATGGCCCCTTACCTCAAGCTGAGTTTGGTATTTCTAAGGGGGTTTGACCTGCTCTTTCACTAAGATTAAAAAAACTTTATACTTTGGTTTCTTTGTACCCTGTAAAATTACAGTAGGAAGTGTCTTCTTAGGAGGTCTCTACTTCTTAAAAGTATTTTCTCTACAAAAGAAAGTCAGTGAGTAAGATGCCTTCTCTTAGCAGCAAAAAAGTATTTTCTATTTGGGCCTCTAAAAAGCAAATTTCTCTCTATAACTTTTCACCATTGACTTTTTCTGTGTAATCTTCTGAAGTAGAAGAACAGCTTTCAGTAATTAAAATGCCGAAGCACATAGGCACACTATACACTAGCAATAGTCTTTTCAAGTCCAAGCAAAAGCCTTTAGCACTGATATCCATTTTGGAATTCAATTGAGTGGCTCTCTGCAGCTTTCTGTCTGTGTGAATGGTAGCCACTAATGCTGTGCTCTTTCAAACAAGGTGCATCTTCCCACAATTAGAGTGCAGATTAGTTAGGGTAGTAAAGAGATTGAACTGAATGAATGGTTTGGCTGTGGCTGTAAGCAAATTACAGGGTTAGATTGAATGGACAAGTTCTCGCTCATGTCATTTATTTTTTTTCTATAGTGTAGCTTATAGCATAGTAGACAGATAGAGCCAGAAACTTAAATTTCAAGGGCTTTTTCAAGAGGTTTTTTTTTTTTGCCTGGGCAATTGGTGTGAAATACATTTACTAATCTCTTTAACATAGTTGCTTCTGAGATAAAGCTCAAAGGCTTAACTCATGGCTGATGCTGGGGAAGCTTTTTCTGAGCCTTGTCATCAAAGGTTAGACCAACTGTCTAAGACTTTGAAAATCCCAGATATATGAGTTTCAAGAGCAGGCGGTGAGGGTAGGAACGCCTTTCACTGCTGAAGCACAGATACTCTAAAGACTCCCCCGAGAGACAGCCAGCCCTGGTGTTGGTAAGTATTTTTTCATCATCTACCATTTACCATAAGTTTGAAAAACAGGATCTTTTTTCTTTTTTTTAAGATTTCTTGTGTGATATTCTGGTAAAGTTAAAAAATTCTTCTTGATCGGTTGAGGAAGGCCTGTTCCTCTGACGTGTTCTTTTTTCCTGCCAGGTGCTGTACAAAGGTTCTACAAGCCTCGGAGTCCGCAGGGAGGCCCAATCAGTATAGTCAGTGATGTAAATGAGGTGTTGACAGCACCGTACTGTGCTGCGATGACAAGCAAGCCAAACAGCCAAACAGCAAGCCAGCCAGCCAGCCTCCCAACCAGCCCAGACCGTTTAGTCGCATGATATAAAGGGAGACAAACAATGGCCCTTGTGTCTCACGGTGCTCATGCCAAGACTGGGCTTTTCTGCATGTGTGAGGTCCAGATAAACTCAATCTGCCGCTCTCCTTTCTCTGCTTGTCTATCAAAACACATGATTAGCTAGCAGGGATCCCCAAGCCAGTTAGCAGGGTTTTTTTTTTTACATCACAACAGGATTAGGCAAACTCAACGGTTTGTTTGTTTTGTTTGCTAGATGTACTCTTCTACACATTGTGTGCAACATTTCAAGGTGTGTATTGCCAGCATTGTTTCTTCCTGCCTTCAACTTAATGAAATATTTTAGTTCACAACAGTGTTTTTCAAGTGTGGATTAAAAAAAAATACGCTGACACAGAGCATAGCCATACCTCACCATGTGTTATTTTCACCATCTGTCATTTTCACTTGATTGAGGCAGGCAATGGCAGTCATTGTAAGCCCCTGGTGGCTACAACTTTCATTCTATGTTGAGGCAAATGTAACAGAAGGCTGCAGTGCAGACAGTGTGCATTGAGCAAACAAACCTCTTGACACCTAGGGAGATGTGCTAGCGACTGTCACCAGCCAGCAGTCATGAGATTTGCCTCTTAGTTCTGTCACCCACCAGTCCCAGGCCAAGGTGTTGCAAGGGTTTGCGGGATTCAATCCCATCCCAATGTGTGGCTAAATCACACATTCAGCTTTCAAACATCCAGGCCAGGCCGGCTCTAGCAGTCATCTTTTCAAACTGTCAACTAATAAGCGGACTGTCTTGCTGTTCACACACTAACACTATTTACACTCCTGCCAGTCAACTTTAATCCAATCCCTGAGGCTTGACCTACAATCGTTTATGACATGCAGAGCATTCACCTGATCATACACTCAGCATCACCCTTGCTTTAACCAGACGTGCTGTCTGAATTTTATGCTGGTTTGGAAAGGCAGTGGGGGGAATGCAACAGGACACCGGGAGAAAGTAAAGTCAAAGTCAAACAGCCTACAACACAATGATGATTGTAAAACACCATAATGCAGTCTTGTTGTCCCATTAACATCTTTCAGTATAACTGACTGCTGCAGAATCGCCCTGTGAAATGCAGAGCAGTCGCTGCAGCTTTCGTGCACAGATTCTCAGGCTCTTGTCTCGAGCTGCAATTAACTGGAGGCATACCTATTAACAACAGTCACCAAATGTGCGACTGAATCAGGTCTGTAATTAAAACAGCATAATGAAGAGAAGTGACAGCTTCACGGCACTGATGCACGCCCGATGACACGGCGGGCAATCATGGCAAAAGTGCCGACATCTCCTTCTCTTTTCACGCACGATGCGCTGGTGACATGGTGTCAAAACCGCATGCCGAATATGCAGCATAATGCCCCTTGGAGCCTCTGAGCCACATTTCTGCCTTTAAGTCCATGCCCAGCGTCCATGTTCACATTCAGAGTGGGATCTGATAATGCGGGGCGAATGCTTGATGTGTTTTCTGCATCTGTGTGCGCTTCTTGCGTAGATGTAGCCTACACGTACTTCTGCATCTGAATGAAATCTGCCTCTTCCGAGGGCTCCGCTGTCATTGTTGAAGGTCAAATGTGTGAATCATCAGCCTCACCAGCCTCACCTACTGACAACCTCTCAGTTTCTTATCTGAATGTTGGAGGGATTCAAGCCACAATAATTTATTCCTTTGTTCCCTACTAATGAGAGAAATTGAAAAAAAGTAATTTCGTGACAGACAGGCTCTTTCATGTCCATTTAATAACCCCACCCCCCCCAAGCTAATTTTGATTCGCAACGTTATTCGCTAAGTCAGGTCTGAAGCTGCTGCCATCGTGATGCAACTGAGGTGTTCCATTGATCCAGCAGTGATCAAAAAGCATGGAGTGACGCCAAAAAAAAAAAAAAAAGAAAAGAAATCACCCCTGTGCAAAACTGACCGTCTCTCCTGTTGAGTTTGGCAAAGCCTGGGCCATGACTGCTGGACAGCTGAGATGAGCTTCTGAAGGCAGACGGAGGGAGGTGAGACACCAGCGATCCATCACAGGTCTCTGTCAACAAACAGGAAGGAGGGGGGAAAAAGTTAGCAGACCAAGGACACTTGTCAAAGCACTTCTGCTGTGTGACTCTTAGACAGATTAACCCAGCACCAAAGGGAAAGAGAATCTTTTTTTTCCTTTTCTTTTTTTAAAAGAGGGGGATAAAGTGAGCGATGTGATACGTTATCAGTGCAGTGCTATGTGAGAAGGAGGAGGCTGGAGAAGAGTTAATTTTAATTGGAGCTTAGGAGAGTGCATTGCATGATCAGATAAACATGTGACTCTGTGCCAAGTGAACTTGTCAGCACTGCATCGGGAAAGTGAGAGAGAGAGAAAGAGAGAGAGAGAGAAAGAGAGAGAGAGAGAAAGATTGAGAGAGAGAAAGAGAGAGAGAGAGAGAGAAAGATTGAGAGTTCATTAAAGGAAGGGAACGGGGTGAATTTATGCCATTATCAGGCAGACATGACACTTGCACACTTAAATTAAGTTCAACAAGCTCTCCAAAGCGTTTTGTGGCTATGGGAGGGGGTGATTGGCACGGTGCTAAAAACAGCATTGTGGCGAGTCTGACTGCACTGAGCAATGGACTGCAAAAGTGCCAAGCACCTGTCATCGACAGCATCCCGATCCTCAGAGATTCTCCTGGCACGACATGCCTTTAGGACACAGTGGACTGATGCCTAGTGGGCATCGATCAGGCAAGGTAGAATCTTCGAGCTGTTATGGCAATCTAACGCAATATGAATATGAATATAACAGTTTCAAAAAGCTACGAAGTAACAAAACATTCATCCATATTAAAATTAGCAACTGAACCATGTTCTTTTTTTTTTTTTTCTAAGTTATTTATAAATAGTAAACACAGCCTGTTGTTTGGAGCATTTTATGCCGTTCATTTTTTTAGGATTGTTGAGAAACTGAAGATAATGTATCTGCAGTCCTGGCCAGAAAACCCTGCACAGGCTTATCTGAATCTACCGGGGGCATTTTCATGGGATTTACAGGGATCTGTTGCCTGATGCGACACTTTTAAAGGGTATCAGGGCATTCCAGTAGGACCTTATTACCATGCAGACCAGTAGAGGTAGGAACAAACTTAAAGGGAAAGGAGAGAAAATAGTCCAGGAAAAATATGACGAAACCAATCCAAACAGAAGAGAACACAATGGCAATAGTTTGTCATTGCTCACACAGAGGGAATATTCTTCTATTCCTCTAATGGAGAGAGAATTAAGCGCTGCTCATTTAATCTACCAATCTTATTACCAGAAAGAGAAAAGGACTCGTTTACAGTTATTCAGGCATGAGAAATATCCAGAGATTTTATTTGTTTTCACAGAAACAATTATAATTTAAGCAAAAAGTAAAACCTCATCTCCACAATGCTAAGAGGGATGAAGTATTTTTGCTTGAATGGCTTTAGGGATATTTTCATTGTTTACATGGCAAGCAAAAACATATCCTTGTAAACAATGGTTAGAGTAAAATCGACCCAATATTAATTAGCCTTACTTTAAGTATTTGGCAATTGCCTTGCAATGGCAAATTATGAGAATACACAAGAACTGCCCGAAAAAAAAAAATGTTAACAGTAAGTTAATATGCAACATAAAAACATACTGGAAGTACACACCTCTAGATGTTAGACCTAAATATTTATATTTAGGGTATTATCAAAACATGGATGTAAAAACACATTTTTGCCGTTTTTGACACGTTATGCGTGAGCATATGGAAGGACAGTTCTCTCAAACAAGGTCATGAATAATTTGCAAATGCAAAACAATATTATAATACCATCATGTCACTTAATGCAACCTCATGTAAAACGCCACCATCCAGACAGCAACTCTGCTTCATGCTACAATGTTTTATTCATCCAATGGCTGAATACACTTTGTAGCATCAATCTCATTCCTTTGGTGGGCCCACGGTGACAATCCCAATTTGTATAATTGGCTTCAAACGATCCACAGCCATTTTAAATCATTAATTAGTCAAGAAGCACAAATTGAATGACAATGAAAGTTAAAAAGAATATCATCATCACCAGGAAGTCAGGACAGTGTGAAAACATGACATCAAACAACCATGAATTCTACAGCTGCGACAACCCTTTTTAGCAAAGTCATTTGAAGTGTTGCCTGATCTAAAATTAAAAACAAACAAAAGAGATCACACTCACTCTCATGAGTAGGTTACACGCCCTCCTCAGGGGCCACTGTGGGTAGATGTGTGGGTTAAAAAAAGTATTATTCAGAGACTACGTGGCTTTGTCCCTTCATGAGCGCATATTAATGCAGATCCCTCAACAATCATGACAGCATTTACTGTAATCATAAGAAGCCTCTGAAAAACTCCCAAAACCTCTGTCATGCTTTTCTTTACTTTCTTATCGGGGGGGGGGAAAAAAAAGAGAAAGACTGTTCATAGTCGATCATAGTCTAGCTAAAAGGTCTCGAAGGTTCTTCCTTCTACGGGCAATGAAGGAGAGAAAAAAAATAAATCTTACATTACAATAAATCTTACATTCAGTGAAGCAACAAAAGAGACTACAAAAAGCCCATCATCAGAGGGTCCTTAAGAAGCTCATTCCATTCTCATAGGCCTCTGTTCTGTAAAACGCCTCCTCAACGTTTCATCATCGTAATTCTGTTTTCCGACATCTGTGGTTGGAAGAGTGTTTTCCATGTTTTTGACATTAAATGCCTTCTCTGATTCCCAGTCCCCGGCGGAATCAGATCTAATCAGTATTATTAGGAGTGAGTTTGGAACGCAAGGCTAGGCGTTTGGCATACTAGCTCAGTTTTTCAGGCTGTTTGCTGGGATCACAGACAAGCTTAAATCCAAGTGACAGAGTGAGTGAGTGAATACTAATGAACAGGGGTATTGATGCCTACCCCCCACCAAACTCATAATGTTGTCTTTTTTCCTCCCCGCAGTGCCTGAAGCAGGTCAACCGCAAATGTGGCAAAATCTCAACAAAAACCGAGGAACTGCCAGAGACCAAGTGTGGTAAGTTTTTTTTTTTTTTTTGGAGGTCTGGCTTGAGCTTTGCACCTCTCACAGCGCAGAGCATTTTGCAGTGTGCGCCTGCATTGACGGACTTTCTCTCTCTGACTGAATGCGCTAATGTGGCAGGAGCTGGGCACTTTCCTGCCTTAATTAGGCCCATTCGCCTGGCAGGGGATTAACGGGCCAGACTGGCGGAGCAGATCGCGACTTGGCCGAGACACAGCAGTTAACATTTGAACTGAAGTGTAGGATGTGGAATGACTTCTGTTGAGCGAAGAAGTCCCTCTGATCTCCTTGGGAAGTGGTCCTAATTTCGTCAACAAAAACGTGTGCAGCTGCACCGCCATCTGAACCTCTTAACCTGACATCCTGTCTTTCAATGACAATTCGCTAACAAAAAACACAGATGCAGACCACAGTTGTTAGGGGCGAGAGCAGCGTACTTGGTGAATTGGTACACAGGTGTGCTCTGCAATGTCAGCACACTTGATTGTATCTTCCCTTGAGGTTTCCCAAGTATACTCAATTAGACACCCTTAGCCAGCAAGACAAAGAGGAGAATGTAGAAAAAAAAGTTTTGTACCCTCAAGTTAGGTACCTGCTACATCATTATTTGAGCCAGAGATGCACAAGGGTTTGTTGTGTGAAGTATCTTTCAAGTTGCGCTGGCTTTAGGGAAAGACTTTCTCTCATTATACAACAATGACTCAAAGGGAAATAGAATGGGCTGTGTGCTATCCACAAGCTGAGGCCAGGAACCATCCATTAGACATTCTACACTACAGAATATCTGCCTGCATCTACATAAAATGGAAGTTAACTTTCCATCTTTTAATGCAACACATCCATATGAAATCTAAAGCTTTATCATATCTTAATAACATTTACCCATAATTGCATGATTTCCTCCATGTTTCTGCAGGGCTGTCGGTTCTTATTCATGCAGTGTCTTCCTATCTCGCATTGCCACACAGTACCGTTGCCATTTTCCATGCTATTCCAGCAGTCATAATTAATCAACTAATCTGTGAGCGTGTGCATGCACCAGCAATCTGCCATCTGAAGTAAGACTTGCTATCTTGCCTAGGCTAATATTCGCCAGCTTGACTAATGCAAGAATTTGTCAGATAAATAATGTGAAGGACAACAACTAAACAACAATTTATGAGGGTTTAGCTGAGAGTTTTTCGGAAGCCTTGTTTATATAAGCAAAGGTATCACAGGGCTATATAGCTGTTTACAGGGACTCTCTATGGACATTTGACTGCTATGCAGTTGGTTATAAAATAAGCTGCAACAGACAGCAATGATAATAATGGTACGGTAGACATTTTAAAACTTCTTTGTAATGTCTGTCCTCCGTGCAACTGTCTGAATTTCACAGTGTTCCTGGCGCACATCATGCACTGTGTGCCACGGCCTCACTAGCCAGATGGGACTGCAGCTGCTATTGAAATGTGCACGGTTGCGAGAGCAGGACATAACTTGTGTTATCATCCATAAGAAACGATGAATATAGGTATTTATTTCCACCTATTTGTGTGAAGATGTTGTTTTCGTCAGACACCCAAAATGTAGTGGTATACTCCGGAGACAATTCCTTTCTATATTAGAGGCAATTCAGGATAAATTAAAAGTATCCATCATTTGAAATGGATGGAATGCAATGTGATGGTACTTTGAACCAATGCCTTTCCTGAATGAGTAGATTTGGCTGTCTTGCCAAAGACGGTGTGTGCTCCGTTAAGGAACCCTTTTCTTTTTCAAAGAAAATACAGGACATCTCTGTAGTGCCAACATTTTCCCACATAATTGCTGCCGGATGAAATCGAACTCAGACAGTCTCCCCACTCTCCTATAAAAGGCAATCTAATAGTGGCATACACGCTTAATTTGCTGCTTATTGTGCTAATTTGTGTGAAACTGGTGAGGTGGCTTTTTATTGGAATTATAAAGAGTTCCAAGTTGAGAGTGCTGGAATGATGGGTTGAGACTGAGTTCCGAATTCCCACGTGTTTTTAGCTTAGGTTGGCCGGCCTTATCAGGGAAACACACTCAGTAGGCAGTCGGTAGCACCTGTTCCTAACCCTTTATAGCAGGCTTGTGTGCCCTTCCACTAAATGCCCATTTGCCAAGACATTACAAAAGTAAATTAGTCATGGTGCTTTGCATTAACTTGTTACTAGAGGGCAAACTTGAAGGAGAATTATGAGGTGTAGGATTCAATTTTAAGGCACAAATCCTAGTTCTCTGCGTAATTACACAGCAGTGGAGAGCATGAATGGTGTGTGTGTGTGTGTGTGTGTGTGCGTGTGTGTGTGTTTGGGGGGGGGGGGGGGGTGGCTGGTAAAACACCACAATGTT
>JASCQY010000078.1:12284660-12300518 GCA_030264315.1 Sardinella tawilis | reverse complement strand
TATTTTTTGGGGGGCCCCCCTCTGCACCAGGCCCGGGTGCAATTGCTCCCGTTGCAACCCCTCCAGAACCGGCCCTGCAGCTAACCATTTCTGCTTCTGAAACACACTCCTCAACCAACCCTCCTCCTGTCATACTAACTGGAGTGGGAAAGAATAATTTACTCTCTTCTCCATGGGAGGCACCCCTCAGAAGATGCGGTTGGGTGCTACGGCCATGGACATTGCCGCTGGAGGGAGAGAGCGAGGACGAGGGGAGGACTTCATCTCACCAGTTCAGACCTGTGTGAGTCATAAATGTCTGCGATTGCGAAGCCTGGGGTTGCTTCTCCTGAGTCATTCATCGTGGCTTCATAATTACGGTAACAAACAAGTAAACACAGACAGAAAAATCGACCGCATTATTTTTATAGCAATCATGCCAGACCAGTGCACACGAGCCCACACTTTGAAGCAACTATAAAAATGTTTCAAGGCACACATTTCCCAAAGGGCCATGACAGTGGGTGTGTGTATGTGTGTGTGTGTGTGTGTGTGTGTGTGTGTGTGTGTGTGTGTGCGTGGTTTTTTTTTTTTCAGAAAGGTGATATGACTGCTCCTTCTAAATGGCTTCATAACACTGCCAAAACCTTGTAAACCCAATCTTACAAACACCTGAAAACCCCATAAACCTGATGAAATCAGACCCTATTATGTTGGCTGCTCTAACTGCGTCAGTCTGGCATAAAACACAACAGCAGGCAACAGAAGTACTGTGTCCATTCCCTCTCCCTCACAACCTGGATGATCCCCTCGCCACAATAGGGAGACAGAAAATTATACCTTTGATGACACCTACATAATCATTTTCTAAGATTTTCTTTCTTCTTTCTTGGAAGTCAGAGGCTTTCATTTTATCACAATGCCATCTTTATGACAGCAAAAAGTTTCAAATTTCGATATGTTGACTATTATTTTCTGTTAAGCTTTTTTTTTTTCTTTCATCGTAAATGCAGAGACACTATTCCTTGTCAACAGACATCTTTGGTCTTGAATAAAAGGATGAAACCCAGGATGAAACCTCAACAATCATACAGTGCTTTCAAAATGTTTTTCAAAATGTGCAAGATGCAGTGTTTTTTTTTGGCTGTCGTTTAACTCAGGAACTTTCTCAAGTAATGGACACAGATGAGCATGGGATATGAACATATAACTCTTCAGGCAGTGATTTTTCCATATTTACTAATTTATTTATTTATTTTCAATATGTGTATGACACTGAGTCAGATAGCTGCATGCAGAGCACTCAGGTGAGGCTCTGAAGCAAGGGCTGCTGGGATGTTTGGCGAGATTCTCATCACCCAATGATCATCCGAGGGTGAAATAAGAATGTTATGCCACGACTGTTTTCCACATGTTCTGGGGGGCAAGTGATGGCCCATGTATAGTATAGCGGACGGAGGCCCCCTGGGGCGTTCCCACATTGTTTAATCAGCAGAAGGCACTCCGGTTCCTTTGGTGTGTAACATCCAAAAGAGCGCTAATACATCGCCTCTGATTCTGTCACAACATCTTTAAAGTCAGACTGCATGAGCTGCACTCTCTTGATGTGAAACATTTGATCACAGCCCAGACACAGATTTTCTGCCTTTTCTGCCTTACATGAGACAGATTAAGCATTATACAAACTGCAAATCAGTACCAATTTGGTATATCATTTCTGAGCAAAAGGACTCAATTCTGTGTCAATCTATTTAGTTTTCTTTCTGTTCATACACTTCTGTAGCCTAATGCCGCCTAATGCTTCCGGCCAATTTCATTTGCCTCCACCAGATAGTCAGGAAACTAGTGATTTGTTTCCGTTTGCTCCGTCTCCTAAGGCGGACAGACCAATCGGTGAACAGAGATTTCAAACAATGCATTCCAGCGGGTAACATGCGTCACGGCCAAACTGCAACGATTGGTTGAAGCCACCACCAAACAATAGCAATTGGTTTCCAGCAGAAAGTATCTACCTACCAGAAAGCAAACAAATCCAAATGGATAGAGATACGATGCTATATGAAATGGAATGAAATAAGCGGCTGATACATCAGGTAGATCAACACTTCTGCACTAGAATGATGTATTTGCAGCTACACTGTGGTCATATTTACACACGTTCAATATTTTGCAATCAAGTCAGTATGGCCATAGCCTGATACATTATTTCACTCCGTTTCACACTACACTACATATAGCGTCTGATCCCCATCCATTTGGATTTGTTTGCTTCATGGTGGGCAGATACTTTCTGCTTATAACCAATTGCTACTGTTTGGTCGTGGCTTCAACCAATCGCTACTGTTTGTTCGTGGCGTATGTTACCCGCTGGAATACATCGTTTGAAATCTCTGTTCGCTAATTGGGCCATCACGATTTCAAGACGAAGCAAACGGAAGCGAATCGTTAGTTTCCTGACTATGCTGTATGGTGGATGCAAATGACGCATTAGGTGGCGCTAGCCTGGCTAGTATGGCCAACCTACAACCTACTCCCCACAAAACGATGCTACCTGAACGGAGTTATGGCAGTGTTAGCGAGGCAGCAAAATAGCGTAGCAATGGGCGCAGGCAGTTTACGTAGCTTTTAGATGCCTGCCCCCATATCTACGCTATTTTGTTGCCTGGCTAAAATCGCCATAACTCTGTTCAGGTAGCATCGTTTCGGCTCATTTTTTGTGAGCTCGTTGTACTCGACCACTACTTCCAGTGGAATGTAGGTTCGGACGCGCCGGCGTTCTCCTTTAAGTACACCTGTACAACTGCTCGTTAAACGGAAATTCCTAATCAGCCAATCATATGGCAGCAACTCAATGCATTTAGGCATGTAGACAGACAGCAGTTCAAACCGGGCATCAGAATGGGGAAGAAAGGTGATTTAAGTGACTCTGAACGTGGCATGGTTGTTGGTGCCAGATGGGCTGGCCTCTCCTGGTATTTGAGGAACTGCGAAAACTGGGATTTTCACACACAACCATCTCTAGGGTTTACAGAGAATGGTCTGAAAAAGAGAAAATATCCAGTGGTTCTGTGGGCGAAAATTCCTTGTTAATGCCAGAGGTCAGAGGAGAATGGGCAGACTGGTTCGAGCTGATGGAAAGGCAACAGTAACTCAAATAACCACTCGTTACAATCGAGGTATGCAGAAGAGCATCTCTGACTGCATAACACGTCGAACCTTGAGGCAGATGGGCTACAGCAGCAGGAAACCACTCCGGGTGAGACTCCTGTCTGCTAAGAACAGGAAACTGAGGCTACAATTCGCACAGGCTCACCGAAATTGGACAATAGAAGATTGGTCTGATGAGTCTCGATTTCTGCTGCGACATTCAGATGGTAGGGTCAAAATTTGGCGTCAACAATATGAAAGCATGGATCCATCCTGCTTTGTATCAACGGTTCAGGCTGGTGGTGGTGGTGTGGGGGATATTTTCTTGGCACTCTTATCCATCCCTGTACCCATCTTCTGATGGCTAGTTCCAGCAGGATAACACGCCATGTCATAAAGCTCAGATCATCTCAGACTTGCACTGTTTCTCAAAGTCAAGGAAGCATCCTTCCAAGCCACTTTTCCGAGGATTCCACGTCATCGCACCTCACCAAGCACTGTTCCAAAGTCAAGGATGCTTCAAAATTCTACCGAGTGCAGAGTCCTTCTTTCGAAGGTTTTTCAAGGCTGCACTGATGGATCCTCGATGATCGAGAATTTCGAATGTTACAATATTTCGAATGTTCGTGAGGTTTGAATGCTCGTCTTCCTAGTGCGCGGCTTCTGAGGCCAGTGTGCTACCAAGGAAGCATCCTCGACTTTGAGAAACAGTGATGGCCTCCATAGTCACCAGATCTCAATCCAATAGAGTACCTTTGGGATGTGGTGGAACGGGAGATTCGCATCATGGATGTGCAGCCGACAAATCTGATGCTATCATGTCAATATGGACCAAACTCTCTGAGGAATCGTTGCAGTACCTTGTTGAATCTATGCCACAAAGGATTAAGGCAGTTCTGAAGGCAAAAGGGGGTCCAACCCGGTACTGGCAAGGTGTACCTAATTAAGTGGGGCGTGAGTGTATTTATTGCTTTTCCAATGCCAGAAATCCCAGGCACTAATGAAAAGCAAGCTTTCACTCCAGAGTGAAGGAGGTGAGCTTAACAAGTTTACATTAGATTCAACCTCTCAGAAGGCGGTTTGTATGTGAAATTGGTAACACTTTAGATTACAGCCCGTGAATTACAGTGTAAGGAGTAGGTAAGAACAGCATAACAAAATAGAAATTTATGTGTAATATCGTCAGAATTACAAAGTAAGTAAAAGGCACAAACACCAGCAACTCTAGATAGCTTACACAGCAAAGGACAAACTAGTAACCTTAAAGGAAAAGTTTGGTGTGAATCAAGCCATAGCCCTGTTGAGGTCACTGAATTCTGTCTGTAGCAAAAAGAATGAAAAAAAAAATGATGCAACATAGGCCGAGTTATAAACCAATAACTATTGTTAACTGAATGGGGTATAGCGAAATGAAACTGAAAGTAAGACACTATGCCCCATTTACTCAGTGTTAGTTGCCCGCTTCATTATTTGGTCTATGCTGTATCAATTTTTTTTGTTCTTTTTCCTATGAACAGCATTCAGTGACCATGAACAACAGGGCTATGGATTGATTCACACAGAATTTCTCCTTTTGTCGCGAAAGCCAGGCACATACCTGTTTCATTACATATTTTTGGAGCTATTATGTAATCTGATAGAAAGGTTTTCTGCTGTAACTACTAAAAGGGCCACATACAGTATCATATAAGACCAAGATCCATAGTTGGGCATGGAGATATATCAAATAATAGTTTGGACTACAATTATTTGACGCAATCTTAGGACACATGTTTTTTTTGCAAAAACTCTGGGTCTGCATGGGAACCACTCATTTGTATTAATGTTAAAATCCATTTTTGTATTAATATTAAAATCCATTTTCATGTTCAAAGGTGCTGTGCGCCAAAGTCAGCACCGAGTGAGAACTGGCTATTTTCTTTGTGACCACATGCACATTGTGTGTATCATACAGCGACTGGATTTAGTGTGAGTCTGTGAATATACAAACACAGCTGTTTGGACCCAGGCACATTCTGTCCTGCCTCCATCTCGTGACTCAGACTGTTGCTGTGCTGCTTTGTCTCCTTACATAAAACCCTGCAGAAGCCCTTTGAAGAAGCCCTTATTTTTCTGGCCATGTGCAATAAAGGACACTCGAGCGCAATTTTTACCATTTAAAGTTGACATATCCAACCATGACCCCTGCAAGACCACCTATACACACGGCACAAAGGAGGCAAGCACGAGCTCACACTCACGGGTGAAATACAGCTACTGTATAGCATCAATCAAGTTAAAAATTACATTCAGGCATCTGCTTCAAATGCTCACCCCATCTAATTACCATCTTTGCTTCTTGTGCTTTCTCCCTGGCAAGCATTTTAGGACCATCTGCTTCGATTGGCTGGTCGACCTCTCGGTTGATTATGCCTTTGCTTTTGGGCTCCTAAGAGCTCCTTTTGCCTACTCATTCTCCAATGTGTCCTCCTCAGACATCAAACGTTACGTGTGGAGCAATTACCATAATTCTCATCATTCAAATGGCATGCAAATAAGCGTTTAAAGTTGCCAGGGCGCCATCATTTGCACACATTTGAATACAAGCTAAAGGCAATCTATATGTATTGATGCATATTCAGCCTGCTACTGGGGGCTCTCAATGAAATGTGCTCTTAGGTGCATTCATGCGCCGGCCCAACCTGCCTTAGGTTGTGTTTATTACACCGGTGTTAGTGTTGACATCATCTCACTGTTAATGGCGACTTATCAGGTAAAGTCAGGTGTCCAAAAAGTCCAAATTCAGACATGTATTGACTTTAAAAGGCAATATGTAGAACAGATTAGTTCAACAGAGTTCTGGCACACCATCAAGCTCAAATTGGCTGTTGGTTTAAGCCCTTTAGGGCGCAAATTTGTTTCGTGTGCATCTGGTCAGTTATGCTCAACAGGCTATGACGACTTATCACACGCGTAAACAGATTCTGGTGTGCACGTCAGCAATGTTTCACGGTTCGTCGGCCACGGTGCCTTGGCTGATCAAACCAGACTCTTATTACTGTGAGGAGACACCTACTCACAAATGAGGAGCCAGCTGCCATGATCAGTCCTCACTCCACAGTCAGCCCCCTCTCTCTCCTTCCTCACAAATCACTGCCTCTCCTGGTTATTCTGATCCAGACGTGTATTTCGGGCTGAAGCCAGTGCCCACATCAGTGCTCATGCATAAAAAATTCCTCATCCAGGCTAAAGATGCAAGAGATGACATGTTTTCTTTCTTTTTTTTTTTTATTTGACAGGCCACTGGGTGGCTCACCGCCAGACAGGATGGACAAGTATCTGGTGTTGCCAGGGTCTCTTGTTCAAAACATTCTCACTCAAAAAGAATCCAGTGAACAACAACAACAACAACAAAAACTGCAACAGTAACCAGGTGGCAGACTAAAACAAGGACATTGGATGTTGAGTGACTGGAGCTGAACGTGCTGAGAGACGCTAAGGATAGTGCTGTAGTGATTGAAAGTTGCCAGGCAACTCATCAAAAAGAATACCAGAATGAGAAATGAGGAAATAAGGAAAGATATGGCCTTTAAAACTAAATCTGTCTATAAGGCAATAATATTTGGGTTTTCAGAATGTGAAGTATCACTGCATGAATAAAAGCACTTTATTTGATTCACCGACTAGTCAGTGAAGTAAAAGCTTGATGGAATTCATTTGATCAATCTTTGGCTTTATGTAAATGTAAATATTAACATGTTAACAAGTCACCAAGATATAAACAATAATCAAGACAGTGACTGATAATACTGGAAGTAATTACTGTATTACTGCCATTTTCTTCTTATTATTTTTTTTTTTATTATATTCTTAGATAACATTGTCACAATTCCAGCTGGGTTAATGTTATCAGACTTGTCCTTACTTAATTCAAACAAAACAACAGTGATTTTACTTACAGTATATTAGCGGAGAAAAACAATAAAAATACATCATTTTTGAGTATTTTTGAAAATGGATATATAGCGTTTTGGAAAAGAGCTCTTCAAATGTTCTTTTTTTGTTCATTTAATTAATCACTTGTCATCTTTAATTAAATCTCTGATTATACTGCGCAGATTCGTTCTCAGTCATGCAGAGGTGTGCTGTCTTTCATCTGCTGGCCTGGTTTTGGGTGAACCATTAGTATTTGAGCTGTGGAGGTTGTTCCTGTGTGATAAGTGCTGAATAAAAATGCCAGATTATATGTTGACAAGGCCCTCAAGAAACAAGCGGCATGAAAATGTGAAAGACTGACTGGAAGAACAACAGTTTACCAACCAGAAAATATATTAAATGGATGGATGTCTCAAATATGGGGTGAGTTAAGGCCTATTGTCAGAGGTCTTTCCTTTGCAGCAAATTAGATTTGATCTTTAAAACTGACTGTCCTCTAGCAATAATAATAATTACCCTAACAGTCTGGTTATGGTGTGACTCATACAGCCTTCGAGAAAGGCTTAAAAAAAAAATCAAAAAAATAATAAAGCCCCTACATTTTAATTTATGCCGTTATCAAACAAAACCTACGGGTTCCTGCACTGAAGCGTTGTAACGCCAATCAAGAAACTGAAAGGCACAATTTACATCTGGAATGACTCTCCCTGCCTCACCCACATGCTGTAGTTGGCATATTCGTGGGTAGTGTTGCACGGTAGGCAAACAATTTGACTCTTCGAGTGCAAACTCCCTCCTCGAGCTCTATTCGCGCCATGCCAAGAGCCACCAGTCAAGCAGAGATATCTCACTTTGCCGCCCCTGAACATCTTATGCTAATTCACCTCCTCACACTTCTGCGCGGCCACTTTGAATGACTTGCCAGACATGTTTTTTTTTTCCTTTCTAGGGGGAGATGCATAGGAAGTGTACTCCTGGCAAATCCTTTCATAGCAGGGGTTAGTGGAAAGCTTCACAGGCGAGTGGCTGCCAATTGAATCAAGTGGCGATTGCTTCTCTACCGGAAGCTTTATCAGTACTAAGCAGCAACCGAGTGACACAATCAAAAATATAAAAAAAGGTATGCTTTCAAGATCACAAAGTGGAAATTTCCATAACTGACAATGTGGGTGACTTTTTTTTATCTCTCTCACAGAATGCCAACACTTAGTCATTTGAGAGAAAAAAAAACCTCTTGCTGTTGTGATTCTTCTTTCAAAATGAAAGGTGAGTTTTTAAGACAGGAGAAGAGCCCACCTTTTCGCCAAGCAAATACCACTGATTTCCTCTGGGAAAGTGAGCCACGGGATTCGGTGGGAGCCACATGCATGCCATTCACTCTCATTACCCTGTGCACACCACAGCAACAGAGCCAGAACATTGATTAATATAGCCACTTTCATCACCATAGTGACACGCCGTGGATACAAGATGGAATCTTGTGTCTCCTCAATTCACTCATGCCACTGCGGGCAAAATTCCAAGAGCATTCTGCTTCTGTCAGAGGGGTCCACTCAAGGCTCCCAACAAAGGCCTAGTCTGCATAAATATTGGCTTCTGGGGGGAGTGGTGGGGACTCTAAAGAGTGAAGTAGTGATCTAAATAAGGTTTAAGGTCTCTGTATGTCTCTGAATGTGCGTTTGCTATAGTGGAGATTGAGAACAATGTGGTTTAAATGAGCTTCATTTTCTGTTTACTGCTACAGGCACTGTCCACGTCATTAAAGTGGTTGGCAGTTGCCACAGCCAAGAAATGAAATATGATGAAAGAAGACAACCCTGAGGAGTCTCCAGTTTTTTAAATCATGAAGCAGGGAAGAGAAACTGAGTGAATTACAGTACGTGTCACACGGATTAGTATCCTCACTTCAGTGGGTCACCCTTGCATCATACAAATGTCTTAAAACTGTGCTGGTTTGCTAGATCACCGACGTTTGCAGGGAACTGGGTGTTATTGAAAATGGGTGTATTCTCCTTCTCCAATACTCAACATCTAACACTATTAAGCTTGAAATGAAACACTTGCGGATTGTGACAGATGAATTCAAAAATCCTCAATAACTCAATAATTTATTGGAAAAATTCCACACTTGTGCTATTCATGATTAATTTCAAATGATCATGATGATCAGGTGACTGTAAATGAATTATCATGAATTCATGTTTACTAAGTGTTGTGATGTTCCTAACTTTTTGCCATCTCTACTCATCAGTGTTCACAGTCTTGTTTACTACTTTATCTGAGGGGCCACAAATATCTAGCCAGGATAGCGCCGCTTATTGGTTCCAGCCAATTCCATTTGCCATATAGTCAGGAAACTAACAAATCGCTTTCGTTTGCTTCGGCTGCCCTGGCGGACGGACAAGAGAACAGAGAATTCAAACGATGCATTCCAGTGCGTGCCATACGTCATCGGCAAACAGTAGCGATTGGTTGAAGCCACGAATAAAGAGTAGCGATTGGTTTTAAGCAGATAGTATCTGCCCACTATCAACGACGGCAAAGCAAACAAATCTTAATTGTTCGTGCTCAGGCGCTATATGGAACGAAGAGAAATAAGCGGCTGATACATCAGGCTAACAAATATCATTAACTTATAAGAAAATAATGCTTAATTGAATATGATGTGCATGCATGAAATAGGATAAGAGAAAACAGAAAATGACATCATGATCATGTGTAATTAATCATGATTCATAATGATGTTTCCACAGAACTTAATGCTTAAGATGATGTGTTATTTATGCATGAGGTCATTAATGACAAGCAATGAATACATATTAATTACTGATTGTTCATGAGATATTCAGAGATTAATTAATGCATGAATCATGCATTAATTCATGCATGAATTCATGATAATTCATGTACCCTTACCGTAAAGTGTTCCCGAATATTTTATTTAACAAGGAATAATCAAATGGTATTGAATGTTGACCTGACCGGACATGAGCCTAAACCTTCTCAGACCAATGAGTACGGACTCAGTATGCTTAGAACCAGCCTGAAGCAGGAATGAAAAATCGTAACCAAGTACAACTCCCAGTGGAAACGCAACCAAAGCGAGTAGAGTCGTGCCGAAACAGTGCAGTGGAAAAGGGCCATAAATTCTAGAAAGACAGAGCTCATTTAAAGCAGAGAATTGAGACAGAACTCCTAAAGTACAGTATATGTGTTGCATAAAGTACATTTTTGATGCCACACGGCATTGTGGCTTGAACGCTCCCAGAGTGAAAATTAGTTGTTAACCTCATTTGACCTCATTCACCTACAGTATTCATTTCTTGCTACCTCACTGAACCTCTCACCTCATTTTCACGATCAGTTTTACTGTGTTGTTATAGCTCAAACTCTGACGTGAACACTTCTGAATTGATTGTTTCATTACAGGTTAATTATTGCTTTTTATGTCCTGTAGTTACATCTGTATGAAATATGCTGTCTAGTTCTAGTGTAAGCATACCTTTCATCTCAGAAAAACATTCCACCAATACAGCCTTTTGCTGATTAAGTCAGCAACGTGTGTGTATTCATTTTGACTATTGAGCCAGATCGTGTAGGATCAAAATTGAAATATTTCTGTGAAACAGCGTGCCAGTATTATTTGTCAACCCCTTTTTGTGCTAACCTTAGCATTCCCACTGAGCGAATGTCATCACATTTTTATTATCGACTGTTCTCTGTGATAGGAAGTAGATTAAATGCCTGAGTAAGGGAGGGTGGCAAAGGCAAAGTTCTTGAGAAGCCATCCATGCCTATGTGAGCTAAATTTGGATGCCCCCCCCACCCCCCCTTTTCCAAAACACACTTCTATGAGAACCCCCAGTGGGAAGTAGACAAGGCCCCTGGCACCTAGCATTGTTATGCTCTTTTTTTTTTCTTTTTTTTCTTATCTTTTTATAAATGTTGGCTGAATTTATGATCTATCCAACTGCTCCCTTGGCTATGCACTGACATTTCACTCTCTCCTAGCTTGCGGACAATCTGTGGCTGACTTTCCTCTCATCACGGCAGTCAAATACATATTTGCTCCAACCTCATCTGTCTCAGAAAGGATTCTCTTAAAGGAGTGGGGGCTATAAGGGTCAGTGCAGAATCTGCTTGCAGGTCTTCCCAATCACTGGCTGCCCATTAAACAATCAGAAGGGCCCTGCGGCTCTGAGACCAAAGAGACATTATAATTAAACTAACAGAACATTTCCTGATGTACGTGACAGCAATTTTACGGGCATGTGCTGACATTCAGCCTTGGTTTTTGAGGCATACTGGAGGTTAAATAAGCACACAGTGTGAAGCAAATTATTCTCTGCTTCAAAAAATCACCAACCCTCGGACACTTTCCCCTACTACTGTTCTCCACTCAGTGGTTTATGATAGGCTGTTTTAGGTTATTTGGGACAGGAAAAAACAAAGAAGAGACCAATTATGAACATTATGGTTAATCACACTTTTTCTGCACCGTTGTGGAAATTCAGGGAAAGTCATGGAATTTAAAAATCCCATTTTTGTCAGAGAAAATTCCACAGGACTGATTTCCATAGACCTAGTCCTTGAAAAATCCTGGATGATTTGTTGAAATGTAACGTGAACCGTCACTACTGAACTGACGTTTTTTTTTAGAGAGTAGTATTATGCATTGTCATTGTGACAGGAATCTCACTGCAGAATTAAATTCCACAATGGCCATTCCAGGGCTGCCAGTGCCAAGCCACATCATTCCCATGTGGGAGGTTCATTAGCGTCAAGTCAAAGTCATTGAGCCTCTATTTGAACCGTGATGAATCTCAGAAGGCAGGAAGAGAGACCCAAGGATAAAGGGAGCATTATGCTGGAGCATGCCTCCCTTGGAGGCACCTTCACATTAGCCATACAACTCAAGGAACATTATCATGGTCTGACTGTCTGCTTTCTTCTTGCTATTGACGAAAAATCCTCTTCAAACAGGTGTGTTGAGTTTGTAATGGGAGTCAAGTGAAGCTCAGGACATGCGGAGAATAAGCAGCCCTGGATATGTTATTCAGCATGTTCCACTAGAGCTTCTGCTTTTTAAAATGTATTTAATGGGACGGTGTTTGAAAAGTCGATACGGGAGCATCTCGCACACGGTCTGGAATTAGATTTTGTTGCTAAATGCTGTTGAAATGACCAAAGTCAGGATCGTAAATGCCAGTCATGTAATTGTGCTGCTTGCAGAGGTGATTTATCATGGAAGTATTTAGACCCCTTGGCCATTATCATTTCTCTTGGCCTGAATGATATTGAGATTGTCTTCCAGCTATTCTGCACTGTTCAATACAGATTCTTATGAAAGGTAAGGAGCAGAGCCTTTTTTTTGTAGTGTGCAAACCAGTAAAAACATTATGAAGGTGAACAGAAGAATGCAAGTTTGAGTGCTATTTGGTTACACAGCCATAAATGTTGGTAGAATATCCCAAGGCCTACATTTTTCTGTCTATTAGGCTATTTTACTCTTTGCCTTCCACAAAGTGGCACGATGACAATCATCCATGTGCACTTTCATTTGCTTAACAGTCACTCTAAATCACTAGTTTTAAATGCCTCCCATTGGCATTGACAAAGTAAAACTGTGGTAAAAAGGCATACATCACCTTAATTGTAAGTCAGCGAGGTCTTAGATTGAAAAGCATTGTACTCATTTGATTATGTTGTAACAATTGGGAGCCAACTGAACAAGAAGCTTGTAACCTTGGCATATTACTCATTTGTCACTGCAATTACTGTTTCAATTCAACATGCAAAAAAAAATTGCCTCAAAATATGAAAGATATGAATCACACAAAAGTTGTGCAATTTTTCAAACAGAACATCCGACTGCTGAAACAAGGGTCCTTAACATAGCATATTCAAGGACAGTTTATCATTTCTGATTTTACGCCTACCTGAAATGAGACTTTAAACTATTGCCTGTAATGCTGTCTGTGAAGATGAAACACAAGTTGTGTAGTCAGGAGAATGAGCTGAATTATCATACGTTCCTCAGGAGCTGCTCTTGAAGCGGTGCCTTAACTGGAGAGGGGAGAAGAAGTCTTACGGGGTGCTAACATTTAGCCTCTGGAGCAGGTCAACATTCTCTCTAGTGCTATTGATCAAACAAAGAGGACAGAAATGTCAGTGGTTTCTTTGTCCTTCTGCAGCACTTGGCCTTTTGTATAAATCCCATTAAGAAGCAGCAGAGCATTTTCTCTGTCTATCATACATGTATCATCGAAATGTCATCAGAGAAATGGCACATATTCACTGTAATTGGGAATTAGGTTTGCCCTCCAGTTTGGCCACCAGTGTCATGGCAGAATTCTGGAGGGCAATTCTGGTACTTATCACTGATTTTGTTTCATTTTTAATAGATACACACAATGCGTCACATAAGCTGTCATGACAGGACAGTATGGTATGCTTTGACAAGATTATGGAGTATGGTAGGCTTTGATAAGATAATGGTTCATATGGTCATAAATAAATGCAATAAAATATTAAAGAATTAACCTACTATGTTATTCTGTTTTAGTTTTTAAATATACACTCAGCGAGCTATCTCCCCTGGCAATAGCAGATTTTCTTTGTCTTTTTCACATTTTGATCTTACAGATGATTAAACACATCAAATTGCTCTTGCCCCACGGCTATGATAAACCTACCTCATACCATAGCAGTTTCAGACCACTCAGTTACTTTTCTTGTGCACTGTCGAGGAATATTTAGCCCTCAAACAGAAAGCTCTAAGTGTATTATCTTACAACCTCATGTAGCTCGACTTCCAACCAATCAGCCAATCGCCAAATATGTATTTCATCCATAGCTGTTCAGAGTACAGTTACTTTATTAACCCCTGATCACACAGCAAATTGCTACTATTTTTGTTTTTTGTTTGTTTGTTTGTTTTTGTTTTGTTTCTAAACAGTAGGCCTATTGCCCCTACCAGCACACAGTAACCAGTATCAGGAGAAAGCACACGCCAATCCCTTGGCACCTGCAGTCTGTCTCAGCTGTTTTGTTGCCTCAGGATGCCGCGCCTTCACACTGTCACTAAGCGTGCTTGGCACTGCACTGCTCAACACACACACACACACACACACACACACACACACACACCAAAACCAAAGCATTTGTTTTCTCATGCTGACTGACATAATCACTTCCTAATTGTCTTGTTGGTTGGATCTCCTGCTGTTGCACAGTGAGGTCAGGCATGTCTTATAGAGCACCTTGTTAATAACAGACCTTGGAAATGTGTAAAATGCTTGACATGATCGTGTCCTCTGTAGCTTCTAGCATTGCAACACTGGCAAGCCATAGCTTAGTTGGGCAATGCCAAGTCCTCTACAGGGGACACATGTGTTACTTTGGTTTGCTTGCAAATGGAACTAAATGAAGAAAATCAATGACTCTTTCATGTCAAATAGTAAATATTCTTATAAGTCCATGAGGTATCTACATGTACTTATTACTTGCTATTGTTCACTTATTAGTAGGTTTTGAGTTCTGATACTGCTCCTTATTCATTGAGGAGTGAAATGTGTGATTGCATACTGCCTTATGTTTCCTTTGTATAGAGCAGTGGTTGTCACACTGGGGTATGGGGTACTTGGATCAATTCTTGGGGTACACAAAATAAATCTGTGATTACAGTAGGTTCACGGCTCTCACCATCTTAAAGATAAACTTCAGATACAGACATGCAAACTATTCCCTATACAACCAAACTATTCCCAATACAACCAATTTGCCAACACATTGAGATGTACCATTATATGTGTCCACTAGCCTAGCCATGCTATACGCCCCTAAAGGCAACAAATGTAATTCTCTGCCGGGGACGTCTAGTGACTCTTCATAGGGCTACTCCTACGACTGGCCGACGAATCACTGTGAAGTTCAGAGTCTAATGAATGATTTGATTTGATGAATGCTTTGAATAACAACCTTTTAGCTCACCTTCCCTCTCATTGAAGAGTCTCTAGACTCCAACATCAATTTGATTTGGAGGCTAGCGCGGCTAGGCTATGTGTCCACAGTTTATTTTGCAATAATTATCCAAATATTAATTGCTATAGCTATCTGTGCTTGGTAGCACGTGTTTCAGGGGGTACGTGTCTGTCAGTACGCGTGTTTCAGGGGGTACACGCAAATGGTTGGGAACCACTGGTATAGAGTAGCATCAAAGATAATGTTCTGTATCCATTTATATTTCTATCAGGGCGAAAATGTAGTAATTATAATAAGTACACTGGTATTACCGTATTAACTGGGCATAATTTTTGTGATCATTACACTTTTTACAGTACTCTATGTCACATTTTAATGTCTATAATGGGCTGTCTTCATCCTCTCCACCATATCAAATTGTAAATGTAGCACAATTTTGTAAATACATGCCAGTCCTGGTTTCCTAATCTCACAAACTGATAGCACATGATTTAAAAGTAGGCATACATTCTCACTTTTATTTACTTTTACATGGAGGAATGCAAATTAGAGACCCAAAATGGAGTTGACTGTGAAGATTTCATGCACAGCTTACATGCCTCTTAGTGCAGTCTAAAGAGGACTGGGGTTTCCTGTTTGTAATCCACTCGGGAGGAAAACTGCTAATGGGCTTCCTGACTCAGCATTCCATGGTTTGAAATACACAGCAATGTTTGATTGTATTGATCAGTTTCATGTTTTGTCCTGAACTTTTTATCTTTTTTTTCCCTAATTCTCTCTCTCTCTCTCTCTCTCTCTCTCTCTCTCTCTCTTTCTCTCTCACTCTCTCTCTCA
>JASCQY010000078.1:12234960-12254972 GCA_030264315.1 Sardinella tawilis | reverse complement strand
TCTCTCTCTCTCTCTCTCTCTCTCTCTCTCTCTCTCTCTCTCTCTCTCTCACTCACACACACACACACACACACACATGCAAACACACACAAACACACACACACCAACACAAAGAGAGAGAGAAATAGAAATAGATTTACACAAACAACACACATTTTCACACACAAACACCCCTACTCAAATGCCCACACCACACACACTAACACACACAAGCACACACACACAGACACACACACACACAGTGTGATGAGAATGTGTACAAAAGAGGTGCCACACACCTCAGCTCATAACAAAGCACCCACATGCATATGAAACAGGACATGGGTTAGTGTGGCTACCTGCAGCCTGACACGGCCATTCATCAGCCGGGTTCAGTTTGCTTATTATGGCCGGACAGCGCACGCTTCACTGGAGGCCACTGCCTGCCCTGTTCCTCCTCCGCACGTCCGCTTGCACTCGCCCTTCCCTTGTCTCCAGGACTCCTCCATAAGCACTCAGGGGAAAAAAAATACTCTTCCCCCATATTCAGTAACAGCAGTCAGGTCACTGCAGACTTTCACATCCTATCTTGCAGTAGTCCTCAGGGTGTTTTTATCAAAAGAAAAACATACCTTAATTACATGTAACAGTAATACAGTTTCAACATCGTTTAAGGCTTGGGGAAGTGCATAGCTAGCCATGTTTGCATAGCCAAAGTACCTCAATGTTGTATTTTCCTACAGTGCTGCATCAGAGTACTACAGTTTTTTTAGGAGGAATTTATACTGTTGAAGGATGAATTTAGAGACCAGTTGGACCGTTTGTTTTAAGGCAGACACACACAAACAGACCGGCTGATGGGTGTATAAAACCTTCCACCTCCTATCAGAGGCAAGGGTAATGAAGACTTACATAGGTTGGGTTGCTGCCAACATCAATCCTGTTGTTCCCCTGGCATGTTTGGCAATCTCAAAAGTTGGCTCTTTTGACAATACCATGCCGATTCGAGTGCACCTGTAGAATCTTGTTATGCCTGATACAAATGCAAATGTTGATGCAAATAGATCTTCTACACTGTTCTGTTCTTAAAAAAAAACACGTTTTTATGTTTGTGGAACATGGCATGAAGTCAAGAATGTAAAACGACACATGCAACCATCCCCTCCTTCTCCATGTCCTTTGAAGCTCTCCTGGGAAGACGGGTCTGCTGGGTGGTTATTCTCTGGGGCTCTCTCGGAAGTGTCGTTGTGACAAACAAGAAAATGAGACGTCTGCCGATGGATGCACGACGTGATGGGCGTCTGATCTACCTTGACTGATCGCTCCGTTACGCCCTGACAACACAAGCAATCAGATGACCATGGCAAAAGGCGGACGCCGGCAAACATCCAAAGTGGGATGTGAGCAGATAGTGATCAGGTTCCTCATGGAAACAACACAACAACTGCCAGGCGTGGGTCTGCTGACAGACTTGAAAGAGAGTGGAGGTTATGGTACATCTTGAATGTTTACCGAATGGAACATTTCCAAATATGTACCGTGGAGAACAGGAGGTTAAGTTGTATCATGACTTTGATTGGTGTTTAATGTGCTCTGCATTCTAATGTGCTTGCTACACTGAAATACACCTTCTGTAGAAAGGGAGGGCTGCACAGTTGTGATGATTTATGATGATTATCGGTAGCTGTTGCCGTGAGTCAGGAGAAAGGAGACTGTGTGTAATTTATCAAGAGTGATGAGTTCTCACCTCTCAACACCCAATCACATTCTACAAAACATTACCAGAACCTATGAACCCTTACAGAATATTATTAAACTTCTCAGACGTTGCCATCACAGTCGAGACAAAGACATTTGCTCAGCAGAGGCAAAGTGAAGCAAAGTAGAAAAAAAGAATTCTGCAGTCAATGATGATGTATTATGAATTATTGATGTGCTATTTAACCACTTGAGACTTCAGTGACAAACACAACGCCATGTAAATCGCGTTAAAATGCACACAGACCATACTGTGTTGAAAATACTCATTGTCATTCAAAGTCTTTTTTTTTTTTTTTTAAAAGAGGATTAGAATTTCACAAGTGATGCTTAGGTCGGCAATCTCACTGAATCCCTGCTGATATGTTTGGCCTTATAAACCATCACTTCTGTTTGTCCTCTCTGGGTTTGTAGCCAAAAGCCAAGTCAGAGCTCCACGTGCAAAGACCCTGATGGGATGCAAGTAAAAGAAAACGTAATTTACATATTTCTCATCACAACAAAATTTGATAAGAACGGCAAACTTGTCAGGAAACATTCAGTGATGATAACATGCTGATAGACCAGTATGTGGTCAGAGACATTTAAATGGGCACAGCCTGAGGAATGCACCCTTATATGGAAGAGTATTTTCTTTTTATAAACCTGTAACTTAATGAATGGAAGCATTTTTGCTGCAGCAACGGGCCTCTTTAACTTTAGGGGCATTAATTACCTTCACAAATTGGAGGCCTCCCTGGGATATTTACAGTATATGTGCCTCTCTAGATCTCCCCAGAGGCTCGATAGGCTGTATAGGCTTTATAATGACACAGGGGATTCATTCAATCAATGACAGGATTACTAGACAGCTAGTTAAATCATAGCAGGGCTGAAGTGATTAATATGAAATAAGAAAGCAAATGGTTCCCCATTGGCAGCTTACAGATCTCTGCCAGCGCAAAGCAGACAAACCATAATAATAGACAATGGCTACTGGATCAGTTGCTGTAACTTATTATTGTTTTGCAAATAGTTGTAACAGTCATTCAACACTCTCAAAAATGCATGTCATGCATTTTTTTTTCTTTCTCTTTTCTTCTTCTTCTCTTTCAATCTTTTCTGCTCTTCTTTTGCTCACTTGTCTTGAAGAGGGTTCGATCCAATTAAAATGAGTTTATTCAATAAAATGTTTGTTTGCCTGTTAATCTTCACAAGCAGACTGCTGCAGCATAACGTCATCTTGGTGCAGGAAAAAATAAAGGCTTTCGAGCAGATTGTCCAGAGCCAATACCCTGCCTGCTGTTCTCAACGGCTTCTTCAGCCTCGCTGATAACCCATTTGACTACACTTGTGTGTGAGATTGCCAGAACAGAAAATATCTGTTCTTGGAAGATTGCACACAGCATTTATTTTATGTCCCCCCCCCAACCCCCCACCCACACCCCTCCCTCAGAGACAGATTTAGCAGAAATGTTCTTCAGTCTGAGACTTTACTTGTCGCAGTGCCTACTCAGAGAAAATTCCGATTAGCTCAGTCTTCCAAAACACCTCTAAAGAACCTGCAATTCAGAGACTTTCCCCTCAGATGGGTCTCTTTTCTGTGCCGAAATCTAATTATTTTGGCTAATAACTTAGGTGTATTCATATAGTGTTAGTGTCCAAAAGGGAGGTGGATTATCTGTGCCTTCAGTCTGATGATAGGGATCAAAGACATTACCCTGCACCAATGTTCATTGGCTGACACCAAGTCTAAGAGGTGCTCTGACCCAGCTATGCTTTTGTATTTTCTGGAACTGACTGTTAGCCTCTAATGTAAAAAAAAAAAAAAAAAAAAAAAACTCATAAAGAGGATCATGGAAAGTTGCTACTGACAGGCACAAAAATGATAAACAAGAGCCACAAATGAGATTTCAAAACGGTTGTTTACAGTATGATATCAGTAAAACACAGGCACAGAAATGGAATTTGAGATCAGAGTGAACAAGCATCTGTAAGAAAATAAAAGGCCCCCTTCATCAATATTTTACAGTTCCTGTGTGTTCCCATACCGCTTATTGGCTCTTAAGGGCTTCCTCCCCCGTCTCGGCTCTCCCACTGTTTCCCCAGCATTCAATTGTGTGTAAAGTCATCACTGGTTTTAATCATTACACCTCAGACATGCATTTCGTTTTGGCGCTGGGAAAAGTGCCGCTGTCTGCAGTATTCCCCTCCACGCCTGTGCCATTGGCCCCAAAGTGAGAGAGAGAGAGGGGGGGAGAGACAGAGAGTGAGGGGGAGAGAAAGAGAGAGAGAGAGAAAGAGTGTGTGAGAGAGAAAGAGCTACAGAACAGAAAATGCTGTTCCTAACAGAATAACTTTCTCCTCTGAATATCCAGAGGTCAGCATTATGAGGCAAGGGTAGCTGGTGATGGCGAAGAGGGGCTAACTTCAGAGCTTCAGAGAGAGTTTATGTGAGATTTTAGAGCTGTCACTGTGACTTACATGTGAGGGACTGGACTGAAGCACAGGGAGGCTGGGGGCCAGCCCATGTTGAAAGGGGGTTTAAGAGTGACCACATTGCTATTTTCTTGCTGGTATTAGCTGAGTCCCCTGTCTTGAGAGAATAGCTTTCAAGCGTCATTTAAAAGCAACTCGGAGAAAGACAGTGACATCTTGTTGACAACAGATTGACAGTATTTGACCTGACTGACATCAACAACTAGACTCAGGACAGCATACTGTACATACAATATAGACAACAAACGGGTAGGCCTCGTTCAACAAACATGCTATAGTCAATTTTGGTGCGCCATTTGTAAATTCTCTGACAAGGAACAGATGTTCCAATTTCCTTTCCCACTGTTTGTTTCTGTCATATAATTTCAAGACAAAGGATGAGAAAACGTCGCAACGTCATGTCATTAAAAAAGATTTCCAGTCATCAAAACTCTCTGAACTCTGCTGAAAGCATGCGTGCCATTAGAAGCAGATGCCTTTTTTTTCTTGTGTGAGGGGCAGTACTCTCTCACATCCTCTTTTGGGGCTTTCAGTGGCCGATATTATCTCTCTGATGGGTGACAGGAGGCCATTTATTCCAACAGAGGAGCCTTGGCCAGCTGGCAAACATCTGCCAGGACAGGCTCATTTGTCACAGGTGAGTAATGGGGACAAGAGGTAGGGTTCAGGCTCAAGCAACTCCAGATATGGTCTCCACAATGGACTTCACTTCAATAGATTTTTCTCATGTTCAAACCCCATACTGCCATACTTGAACACTGGCACCAGCAAAGGGACATGTGGCATGGAAGGTGCTTTATTTATCTATAATCTATTTGTAAATGTAGCACAGTTTCCCAGGGATCACTGAAGGTAGTGAAACATACAATGGAGAGGAATTGTCATTCATAATTAGGACTTTGATATCTCATCATTTAATTACACATACTTTATGTTGGCTCACCAACAGCTTCATCCACCAGGCTGTGAGACTGCTGAAGTCTCTCCCCTCCCCATCCACAGCCCCTGCCAACAGAGCCACCAGACTGGCTGGTGTCTAGAACCTGCCCCCACACACATAAGAAATCACTCTGGACCCAGACCCACACAAATTGCACTATACAAACTGCACACATCTTCTGCCACAATATTTATTATTAATGTTATTGCGGCTAAAGGATTATTACTGACTCTTGCCCTACCAACAATCTACCTCACAGTACAGTGTCCCCTTTGTCCTGCATTTTTAGTACTAGTAAAAGTATAAGCCTTTTTTGCACTTTATTTATTATTTGTCTTAAAATAGTATGTTGTGTTGTGCCTGTGCACTTTATTGTTTGTCTTGTCCTGTCCTGATACTTGTCTGCATGGGATAGTGGGAAACACAATTTCGATACCTTTGTATGTCCAGTACATGTGAAGAAATTGACAATAAAACTGACTTGACTTGACTTGACTTGACTTGACTTGACTTGACTTGACTTGGCTTGGCTTGGCTTGACTTGGCTTGACTTGACGTAAATTGTAACAAAAGTAAATAAGTAGGGTTGTATTTTCTCAGTAGCAGCTCATGTGAAGTTTTATTGATACAACAGTATTCACTCTAGGAAATTAATCCATAATCCTGCTCAAGTCTTCCTTTGCTGACTGTACACATTCACAATGGCAGTTCTTAGAAATACATGAACTTGCAACTGTACCATTGCACTCAATTCCTTGAAACACAAATACAAAAAAGAAAATTTCAATAGTTCCTGGAGCTTATAAATGTTCTTTTTTAAAAATAAAGTTTCAATATTTTGGCTGAAGTGGCCACAGTCTACTTTACTTCTCTTCTCTTTTCAAATATAAAACTTCAGAGAAGGCCAAGCATCAATTTTAATCTCTCCAAAGTCACGACAGCAGCTGAACCGTGGTACAGAAGACTACAAACAAGAAACAAACTTCAAATCTTAGTCATGCCTCCCCTTTTGACAAGAAAATCAACAGGCGACATTGTATCTTTTTTTGCCCTGAGATACTGCTCCTTTTATGCGGCAGTCAGCACTATTTTCAGATGCATGCCACAGTTTTTCCACACATTTCATCTTTGCATTTTTAAATCAAATGTCCTGTCACTTCGCTAAAAGCCCCTATAATCCCAGCTGCATTATCTGAATTTTCTGACAGTATAGCATGAAAAGTGACAGCAGCATTCAGTGGATATAGGCTACATTCCGTGCGTCATTTTCGCACAATTTCCTTTCTTTTCTCTGTGCTCAGCTGAGGGCTGCACTTAACCCATCTGCACTTCTTATTCCGTTATTCCGCTAATTTGGTGGAACAGCTTGTGAAAGGTTGTGAAACACGCAATAATTTATTAACCCAAAGAGACAAATAGGCTATAGTTTAGAGATTTTATTATTTATAACTCTCAGAGGATACAACACCTCACGTTAAGCGTTCACTCACAACTCAATATTTATTAGATTAATAGGCCTACCTTTGTGCTGTACCATTGACACCTCTTCAAAGTTTTCTGTTTTCATAACATCCTGCAATTAATTTGGGCGGCATCTGATGGTTGAATACAACACAACCGCAACTCCCTCCGGTCCTCCTGGATCTCCACCGTGCAGTTTAGGATTGAGAGTAGGAAACCACCATAAACGAAAACATTCACAGCATGAGATGGTTGACTGTATTGCCATCAAACAAGTAAGGCTCTTGAAAGAGAATGGAAAGTTTTGTGTGCCTTTTAGGTATAGCTAGTTATGCTATAGTACATTTTACACCAAAACGCCATAGTGTTCATTTACTACTTCTGAGTGCGTATATTGAGGTTAATGCAACGAGACAATGAATGTACCCATACTCAATATGTTTTGGAGATTGGGTGCGCACATCCAAATCGTTTGTCGGCAGGTGCAAGACAAAAGTGCCAGACAATGTGAAGATATGGGTCTGCACACTGCCACTTTTGCTCCAAAAGTTAAACTTTATTGGTTAAAATATGCAACGTTTCGATCCTTGTGGACCTTAATGCATATATGGAGCAAAAGTGACAGTGTGCAGACCCACATCTTTACATTCCCATACTCAATATGTCCATAAAGTCATAGTAGACCAAGTCCAAGACATAGATGGGAAAAAGGTAAATACCCCATGCAATTACCACACTGCCTGTTTAAAAAAAAAGTGACTTTTACTAATTAGCAGGTTTAAAGGAACCGTATGTAAGAAATAAATGTAAATTAATCATAAAATGGCCCTGATATATCACTAGACATTAAGGAATCATGATCATTTCAAATACTTGTATCACTTACAACAGCAATCCAGCCAGAGTACTTCCATTACAAAAGTGAAGTTGCAGCCCTCAACTTGTTGATGTTGTCATTATGTGTATATTATGTGTGCATTATTTGTTTTGGCCTGTTGCACCACCCTTCACCTATCTGATTTCGGCAACCTAGCTGGCAATCCCTTGTCTAGGAGGGGGAGGGGATACTATCCTCTGCAGTGTTTTGAATGTTATTATAATACCATTTTTTGCCACAAACTTACAGACTGTTCCTTTAACTCATGTTCACAGGGATAAAATCTATCCCACAAGGACGCTGGAAATGTAAGTGTTATTCATGTAGTTATGCACATAATACAGAGATTGTTATAGGCTTGAACTCTTACAACACAAGGTCAGTAGCTCTTTTAAAACCTCACTCCTGTGGGCTTCTAGAATGTGACAGGTTTCATTTAAGGTTTCCTTTTGGCAGGTGTAGCCAGGGAAAAAGGACTCTGCAGTCTATCTATTCTGGATCTGACATCTGTGGCAAAGCCATTCACACTTGGCACAAAGACCTCCTGGAGTTTTGTGCAACCTGTGTTCAAGCCAGTCACTCACTTCTTCCCTTTGCACTCGACCCAGTAGACTTTTTCAGCCAACACTGGCCTCTTCATCGCCTCCTGATGGACAAAGGAGATACTGCAAGGAGATGCTGAACTGCTGGTCAGGTGTCACAAAATGATTGACGGCTGGGCTGCGGCCGGGGCTGGGGGTCTATTTGAAATTCACTAACCCTGACAGAGGCAAACCTTCAGTCTGATAAGTTTTGACAAATAGCTTTCAAACACTGCAGCTTTTTTCTGTAAAAAACGTTATGTCCGTGTAGCTTCGGCAACAGAGTGATTTCATTGCTATTTATACTTGTCTGTCAGGCATCTTCATTTCTCACATAACCTGTGGTGTATTTTTACCCTTGGGATATATGCCTCACATGTACTATCTGCCCCCTTGGCATGTATGTCACATGTTCGGGTCCAGTTCAGTAACATTAGTCACTTGCTGGCTTGTGTGCATGGCTGTCAAAGTGCTATGCACCAAGCCAATGTGCCTCTGGGAACATGCCTTGAAAGGAAAGCTGAGAGAAATTAGATGAGGTGATCACTTTCTGCTTAAGAACACTGTGTGTTCCTCAAATGTTCCTCTGTTTATAAACTACAGTAAATGTATAAATCCTGCCTTCGTTAGAACAACACATTGTGAAGTGTACTGCCACAACAAGAGTAATCTCTGTAATGTAACCAAAAAGACCTCAATATGGCACTGATAGATGCTTTCTTTACTGATTAAATGAATTAAACAATTCTGAAAAAAAAAGTCGCATCAAAAAAGTAAATATTGTCTGTGCATATGCATATGCATGCATACTGGGATTTAGAACAAGTAAAGGGGTGGTATATGAAATTATTCAAATATATCTCAAATTCCCCAAAATTACAATCAATAGAGTTTGTGTTTGCTGATAGCTGGTCATCATGAATACACAAAGGCATATCTTGTGAAGCATCTAAAATGCACCAAAACACCTTCATCAGTCAATTATGTCTTTGAAAGACTTTAATAGATGTCTTCACCAGCCATGTAAAACATTTAGGACCCCCCAAAATACACATTATTGCAGCAGTCTTTGATCTGCATAATATCTGAAAACCTTCACACAGGTGTATACTTCCGACTCCCAATTAAGAGGATGAGTGACCTTCATAAAAATGTGCTTTTTTATTTAGTACGAAAACTGCTGAAGTTGATGTTTGTGTGTATGGCAGATGTGCAGACAGTCTTTTCTAGACTTCTCCTTGATGCTTGATATTCTCGATATTCTCTACAGTCTAACCCATTTAAGCTCTGATGAAATGTTTTGTGGTGTTTGGCCTGGGGTTAAAATGCAATATTACTTAGGAACACCAATCAAATCTATTGTTGCTAGCTTTGCAGTACAATGACTCATTAGTGTTTCCTATAAGAAATCAAACAATGAATAGCGTTCAGATGTCACATTTGTGGAGCTCAGAGACATCAGTCAACTGCTTCAACAACAACAAAAGAAAACAAATCATTAAATCTACCCACACCACTGTGCAGCACCACCCAGTGCCACAACAATCCATCTCAATGTTCTATTTCCTTTTGTGCTCACCCTCCTGCTTCAAAAACTTCCATGACTCATTCCATTCTGACATGCTGAACTCAGGGCTAAATACTTTTTTATCTTCCTTCAACAGGAACGACAACTGCAGACGGGGGTCGTCAAACTCTCCGGCAAACTCCTGCTCGTTCCAGGCCTCCTTCTTCAGGTAGAGCTGGGGATTCAGCACTCTCCAGCATTGGCCCCACTCCCCATTGTCCTCACAAGGCATGTCAGGTTTCAAAGAGTCAGACTTCAGGTACCTCCATGATTCACCCCATTCTGTGAACTGTGGGTCCACCTTGAAAGGACCGTTTGTGTGCCACCACCTATTGCTTCTCTTGCTGTGGGTTCCGTTCTCCTGAGGTGCATCCCAATGATTAGGGTTTGAGAACTTCCAAGATTCACTCCACCGTGATAGTGACAGTGTTTTTGAGCTGGCATGCCTGCTTGTAAATTTCCAGGAATCATTCCAATCCAGAAGAGGAAGTTTGAGTAGGTGTGTGTGATAGGGGAAGCCATTTTGTGCCTCATCAAGCTCTTGCTGGGGTTTTGTTTCTGATTCAGCTGGAGGCTTCATGGTTTGCCAGGACTCATTCCATTCACTTGGGGTGATGTAGTCTGTTTCTGACTCCATGTATCTGGAGGACCAGTGTTCATTTGACCAATACACTATGTCTTGCTGGGTGCCAGAGCTACATGTAGCAGATGGATTTGGGTTTGAGATCTTCCAGGAATTTCTCCACTGGGGGTTGGCCTGCTTTTCACTCCCGGAACTGGGTGCCTTGGACACACACCAGGACTTGTCCCAACCAGGGAACTGTGTGTTTAACATATGGAACTGAAGATGCAAGGGCACATTGGTAACATCTCCATCTTCCGCTGAGAAGTCCTCTTCCTCTTCTTCTTCTAGCTGACTTTCACTTTTCAGGCATTTCCAGGACTCTGTCCACTCAGGTGTCATCTCTTCTTGTAGCCGGGAGCTCTTCAGTTTGTTGCACATCATACGTTTCGACATGAGCAGGGCATTAAGGCGATGGCGGTGGTGTGAAGATTCTTTGCACCAGCTGTGTTCTCTGGAGCATCTCCACGACTCCGCCCAGTCCTTCACATACACCTCTTCAAAAGCCTTGATGTGGTTTTGCAGTTCTGGAACTTTCCAGGAGTCACCCCATCCTGGACAAAACACTCCATGTCTGTAAAAGTCCAAGAATTCCTTATACCAGTACTTCTCTGATTCCAGGTGCTCGCCTTCTTGTTTTGGTTGAGGTTTGAAGGACTTCCAGGATTCCTCCCATCCCTGGGGAACATCTCCCCTTTGTTGAGCATCTACTGAGCTCCTGTCTCTAGGTTGACGGCAATGACCAGACCACTCCAGGCCCCAGGCTTCCACTTGTTGATGAAACTCGAAGTGCTGCATCTTCCATGACTGGCCCCATTCTGACTGGTTGAGGTCCTCATTCTCCCGGAAAGACCTCCAAGGTTTCTGCTTTTTTGGATAAGTTTTATGCACTTCATTTTTCAGTGATGTATAGGACTTGTTCCACTCAGATGAAGATGGACTCTTCTCCTCCAGTGGGTGTTGAACAGGGCGGTACTTGTGTACATTGAAATCAAAGGACTCTCTTCCTGTGCCCAAAGCTCTCTCCATATTGATCAGAGGTTTCAGCACCTTCCAGGACTCATTCCAGCCAGCCTGAGATAGATTATCCTTATAAGCAGCTGGGGCTGCTACAGACATGGATTTACCTGGTGCTGCGGCTGGTTGTGGTGCACTTGAAGCTCTGGCTGGTTGTGGAGCTCTTGCTGGTTTCTTTTCCTCTGGCTTTTGCCTCTCTTTCCTGGCTGGTGGTGGGGGTCTGGGCTCGCGCTTTTTCTGCACTGGTGGTGGTGGAGGTGGTGGTGCTGGTTTTCTCACAGGAGCCACCACCTTGAACTTTGCTTGCATGGCCTTCTCATCTTGCTCTATAACTGGGGCTGTGACCACATATTTTCTGAAGTCCGACATATCTTTGCCCTTCTTCTCCCCTGAAGTAGGGAGCCCACTTCTGGCTGCCAGACGATAATTCCATTCGCTGAACAGCCTGAAAAAACAAGTAAAGTGGGAAGAAGTCTGATGTGAAATTGACATACTGTAAAAGTTACAATGAAAAATGTGAAACATTTCGCGCTCGAACTATAGCTAATTAGCCTAACTAACTCAGAATGTAAGACAGAACTCTGTTTCTTAGTCTACATCACATACTGTGTGACGTTGTTATTATACCATCTATGTCCAAATAGTTTATAATCAATATGGTCAGAATGCACAATCAACTAATTAATTTAGATCTATTGATGATACAGTATACCAACAGGTATGCAAACAATCAAAAGCAGTATCTGTAGCCAATTATGTCTAACTGATAACTTTTCATAGATATTTAAATTTTATTTGATCAAAATTAGACCTAAATTATGTCTCATTAATTATGTATGCATTAATTAATAAGGTGTGGCATGCATTGAACAAAATGAACCGGCAGATGGTCGACTACCAATGTGTGCCAAGTTTAAATAATACAGAATGGTGCTGTGAGGGCCTAGACTTCATTCATCAATGATGGGACTGGCCATTGTGTGTGGTGTTCATTGTGTGCATGTGTTCAATCCATACCCATTCAGGGCACTTTTCTTCACCCGACTGCGCTCAAGTTCATCTCTCTTACTGAACTCATTGGCACGATTCTCCCATTGGTCACGCAGCTGCTTGTTGTCATAGACGTGCACCTCTGCCCTCTCAGCCATGTCAACTTCCTGGGCTGAAAAAATATAATATAATATAATATTATACAATATAACATTTGTACTGTGTAGCTTTTGTAACATGTTAATTTTAAAAAGTTAAGGATATTTTTACACATACAAATAGTATGCATTTTGTATGGACCACTATGACATTGACATGGTGGAAAAAAAAGTCCACATGCATTCTCATCTGTCAACTGTCAAATAACTGGCATGCTGAAACACAACAGCTCCTAAAAACAAAGACATACTCTATGTCACACTAGAGACTACAACAAACAACAGTCAGGTTTGCACAGTCCCAAATCAGTAGTTGCCAAGGAATTGATGACAGATTATTACCAAGATAATGACTCTCATAAACATTACATCAAATTAAGGATGCAGTGCAACACAAATGGTTGGTGGCAAAAGTAAGTGATCATATTCATCCAGCAAGTATTTTTGTTGATACAATCATAAATCACAGGTAACCAGGCCATAACATCATTGTGTGATATAATTAACAGCGTGCATAGATGCAGATTTCAACACTCGTAAGTCAAATCCCCCCACAAAATGCGTTTGTTGCCTCGTAGATGAAAGTCCTTGTTTATTCACATCAACTGTCAGTGAAATTCAAAGGGGTGAAGTCACTATTGTTGCTGTTAGTTACAGAATGTACAGTGCATAAACAGCTAAAGCTTTTTTCCATAAACAGGACATTTTCATCCCTGAACACCATACTAGTTTGGTTCTTGCAATGAAGCACAATTTGTATCTCTAGTTTTGTCAATATATTGTAGTAATATATAGTGACAATTTTCTACTTCTATCACAAACCAGCTGTGAGCATTGCTGCAGCTTTTCAAGCCATTTCCTCATACAGATGAGACTGCTTACCGTGGCTGTAGGATCACAGTAAAAATCTCCTTTACCCTCCTCAGTGGACTTTCCACAATGCCTTTACAGGGACAGAGAGCATCTCATATATAACCTGTACATAGGACCAGCATCCCTTGAGTGGGCTATTTTTATTTGCTCTGGGTAACGTTACACTGGCCCGTTCACTGGAGTTTCATGACAGATCTCATGCAGTGCCATTAATTCACATGATATAATATGATTTGCTGTGTAAATATGGGATTTTTTGTCCACAATATCCTTAAGATAATATAAATTACCCAGCGCAACTTGTAGTATACACAGAACTTTTTTATTATTTACAATAGCAATAGTAAATCTATATTGCCTCCAATAATGTCAAATTTATTGGTGATTGTAAAATAAAAAATAAAAAAGATAAATGTCTAAAGAAGCTCATGCATAAATAGATTGACATAGTTTTCCTGTTGCTACTAGACACAGCATTTTAAAAGGCTATCTTTACAGTCATCATCAATCATCAATATTTCCAGCAACAACTTACTAGCGTCCCAGCTGTAGTTGTGTTATTTATTACAGTATATGCAAGGCTAACAGAGAAGAACAGCACAGAAATTGTCTCTTTACTGCCACTGCTGGTCTGGAGTATATTTCTGCGGAGCCAACTTAAGGATAATGCAAATATTGGTTTTGTGTCATTCTTGCAAAGTACAGTTTTTGTAACACACTGTTACAAACTAACAATAATCTTTGTCTTATATATTCAATCTCTTCAGTCTAGGCAGAAATAGTGCCTAGTGTTATTCCAGGGAGAACATTTCATGCCTATGCTGTTCAATCAGTGGTGTTATATATACTGTATAGAAAAAAATAACTAAAAGGCTTACACAATAGATGATTTTGACATGTATAGTGGTGCCAAATTCGTTGCATGTTGTTCGACACAGGCCCACAAACATTAGAGGCAGCAGCTAGAAAAAACCATCCAGGCCAAACCCACGGGAAGCACTCCCACAGTTAGCCGCAAGTAGGCTACACTGTATCCTCGTTGGTTCTCTGTGTGACTGTGCAGGACGGCTGGTGCTGACAGTAACCTGCTTAAATTGGCTCCCCCAAAAGCAAGCCAGCTCGCGCCTCCAGCAGTGAGCTTGAGGGATGGCAGAGCCCCCTTCGGAGCAGGTGACACATGAAGGCCGCCTGCTGGGCGTTTGAGGTGGGAGGGGAGGGGTGGAAGCTCTAACACCACAGCGACGAGCGGAACGACATGGTTCCATCATTACTGCCATAAACACCTCGCTCTCGCAACAGAGCGTCTGAGCAGGGACAGAATCAAGAGAGCACTTGATGTGTGTGTGTGTGTGTGAGAGAGAGAGAGAGAGAGAAAGAGAGAGAGAGAGAGAGAGAGAGAGAGAGACAGAGAGAGAGAAGGGCATGTCTGAGGTGGTAATTCCCAACAGATCACACACAGCAAATATTACCAGAGCCTCTTCCTTAGCACCTTAATGATACAAACAGGGATCTCACAGAGGTTTGCTCCAGCAGCTTTTGGATTTAACAATGATGGCAAGATAATCAGGATATGGTTTCATTAACATTTCTCACAAATAAAGACTTAAATAAATGAATCACTATACTGAACTACTACCATGCTGTACTTCTATGTCATCTTGGGTTTTCTCCAGCTGTACTTGACAACACTGATATGAACACTTCCATCTCAACACTATCTCAGACAGCAAGAGGGTTAAATTTCAAATGTTATCAAAAAAGTAGGAACTACTGAACAGATGAGTGCTCTCACACATCAAATGGCCCTGTGTCAAGCATACATAGTCAATAAAGCTTTCACCACTGAACCATAAATAACTCATTCTAAACAAAGCAGAAACCCAAATAACTTATTCTAAACAAAGCAGACAAAATACAATCAAGCTAGGCTTGGATTTGTGAAATGCATAATATATTTTAAGAAGGATGTGTTCTCACCCTGTTGTGATATGCAGAGTCAATATTAAAAATATGTGTGTGTGTGTGTGTGTGTGTGTGTGTGTGTGTGTGTGTGTGTGTGTGTATTAACGATGTAATGGTATGTGCTTTGCAATATGGCTACTAATGAGTCATTTTCAATTAATCACAGTCTGAGTCCCTGGCACAGTCAGAAACAGATGGACTCTGTCCTTGAGTGAGGTTGTCATCAAGGATTTCTCACTTTCAGCGGGGAGTAGGCTACTCTCTGCTTATATCACTGGGTTGCTGCTGGTGGTCTCAGTTCCGTCTCTTTCAAGAGCAAATTACTTTGAGATTTTGTGGCTGATTAGAATGTGAAAGTGGATTTGGCTGCATGAAAGACAGGCAAAGTGAAGGGTTGTGTATCTCGCTTGATGTCATTAACCTGTTGTTAATTCATTCAGTCCTAAACACAATAATTCACAACAGGCATAATGGAAGTAAAGTTAAAGGTGACTGATATGTACCTAAAGCAATACAGATCCACACTAGGTTTAGAAACCGAATCAAGGCAGACCAACTGTTATCACTCCCTCTCCACTATGACCGTAATTTGATGTTTTTTATCCTAGATCAGAGGTGGCCAAACTAAGGCCCAGTGGACAATTCCGCTCTCTTTCATGTAGCCCGCCCAGAAGTAAAAAAAATAAGCATTGTAATATGGCCCATTATCACACAGTGAAGTGGAATACTGAATTCTGATTGGCTAGCAGGGTGTACGTTAATTCTTCATAACTGATGAAAAAATGTAATCACCGTTCTATATCAATGCTCTTTGGAATGGTAACCATGCCAACAATAGTAAACAAGCTACCAATAACCACTGTTGAAAAGAAAGTAGCACAGCAATTGAACAGGTTTGTTTATAAATTAGCTGCACCCTTTTGTAGCCTATATTTTCGTCCTTTATAGCCTGGTGGAAGCAAACTTCACTCCGGCTAGCGCCGTGGTGAAGAAACGCTTCCACCTCGTCCATTAATTCTGTATAACAGCACACCTCGTCCGCTGTTATTCCTTACTTGATACATCTGTTATACTGTATATCCATCGTGCATCATAGTTTCAGCACTGGTGACATATACTTGTCAATAATATCATTAAACAATGTAGTATTTGATGGCCTGCAGTCACTCTTTCACTTGAAACTGGTTAAAAACTAGATTCTTAATATCGCACTGGCCCCTGGCATCTTAGTTTGCAGCCCGCAAACAGAAAAGTTTGGCCACCCCTGTCCTAGAATGCAATATTGATTTTGTTAAATATTTTCAGAGAACATGATGATCTGATTCTGCTTTAAAAGAATTATCTGGAGTGACTCAACCTAACCTGTAGACCTGTTGTCCCACATGAAAAGTACTGTCATGAGGTATGAGAACAGAATTTGATGAAATGCACAGTAGACCAGATAGCAAAACGACAGCCATGCTGATTCATGAGGACAAGGGAGTTGCCTTTTCTTAAGCACCCATCCGTTAGCTGCCAGTTTAAAATTTGATGTGCTGTACAGGTATGTTGTATCAAATGTTGTCATTCTTTTACCTACTATACCGGCAGCACTCAGCAGCCTCAAAGAACAACAATATGGGTTAATTGGCTCAGGATTTTTCATTTGATATAAGAATTGTTGGCAACACTTTATTTGAAGGTGCATGACATGACATATCATGAACATCAATGACACTTTACAACACCGTGTTTACAAAAATCAATGTCATTTAATGACAACAGTCATAAACACTAAAAAAAGTGCCATTAAAGTTTATGATAGTATGTGTCATGTTATGCTAATTGCAGGTTCATGTCACTCTTACTGCGTGTAGATATCGTCAAAAAAGTGTTTAACAAAAATTGCTTAATAAAATGTGATTAATACATCTGTACATTTAATACAGGCTTTTGTTTTTAGTGCCGCTTAAGTTACTGTAGTGAATGGCTAGACATGGTGTTATAAGACATGGTGCACTTCCTGTGCTCATAGGTTATGATGTATCATTATTGTTGTGCTGTAGGCTATGCCTACTGTAAAGCTGTACATTTTTAGTATAAGCTCATTAATTTACACCATATTAATGTGAAAATCCAGCCACTTTTCCATTCCTTTCTTTTATGACGTAATGGATACTAACAGTATCCTGTTAACAAACATTTCCATGGGTTTGTAGACTAACAAGACAGATGGTGGGAAAATGATCTGCTGATGGATCTGCTATAGTTGTTAATGTGCCAGTGTGAACCCTATGGCATTAACATTATCTTTAAAGTGCCCCTAGAGACAGAAATGTGACACTGTGTGGACCAGAAAGAACGCAGACCCACTGCATGCAATGGTACGTACTGTAGCCTATAGCTAGGCCAGTCCTATGGATAAGAGAGCTACCATGTTTGCATGACTGTGAACTACAGTACAAAGTGGACTGCATGCAAAACAGCCAATATGCAGAACAAGCAGTTTTCTGTTTGCCGTCTGTCTTCACAGACTATGACAGCAAAGGCCAAAGAGTCGATTAGGAGACAATTCAACTGCAAAGTTTAGGTGAACAGTGCATCAGTACAATCTACCATACCAGCTGGCAATCTGCCAAAAGAGAGAGGTCATGTAATCCATCCAAACAGTAGTAAGTCTCTCACAAAGTGTATATATGAGTCCCAGTGTGTATCATGTGTTATTAAGCTGCTATTTATATCAGGCTTCCAAAAACATATATGGCCAAAGTATGCCATGTGAAGGGATAAACATAGTCTTGCACAAAATGTCCTATGGCAACTATGGCATGGACTGAACTGGCATGATCACCATATGTGCGCCTGGGCAATTATGTTTTCATGACTCAACAACTGTGAATTTCTGAAGGGCAAAGGAGTCATTAGAAAGTCACATACTGTATTCTATTTCCAAACAAATCCCACTGTCAAAGGATGTGAATGAAATGGGAATTCTACCCAGCAACCTTTTTTTCCTAGTTGTGCAAAAGACATTAATAACAACTATGGCAGGTAATATGGCCATTAAACAACTAAGTCATTTCCCAAGTGATAACTATGGACTTTCACTCAATCAAAAGAATGATTAATAATGGCTGTGCTTTGCAGATTAATGAATTGAGTTCCCAAATTAAATGCTTGAGCTTCTCTCACTCGAGTCTCTCAGCTTAGTCAAACCATACTTCCAGGAACTTTTGGGGCGCTGTATACGACTTGACCCAATTCAGATCAGACCCTGCCCCCTATTGAGAACTTGAGAATAAGACACGCCACAGGGAGTGGAAGCCTTAAATCTTGGTGACAGAACTAGGTAAGTAAAATGAAAACATGTTAAACTTCTCTCGTTACTCTGATCACAAAAACTGAGAAAAACAACAGCAAAAACTCACACACATATTTCACATAGGCCTATTTCCTAACATCAAGCAAAGATCCTCTTGCATTTGACTGTGTATCTTATACTTGTATGTCTTGTAAGTCTAATGTAAAAATTCATTAAAAACAACCTGCTGTATCCAATGGGCTACCAGACAACATTAAAACTAATATCACATTGGCCTTTCACCACGACACACGAGATTTAAACTGGCAGTTGACAGTGGCTTTATAGTTAATGTAAACCCTGCATACATACTGTAAATGAATGGCTATCACTTTGGATGAATGGTGATGTGTAAGGATCATATCCATACCGTATAATTACAGCATGTGATTACGGTCTCACTAAAGTCAGAAGGGCAATGACAAACAGACGAGGAGTAATATTATATCAATAGGCATCACACGCAAATAGGCTGTAACATGCATGTAATCACTGACATGCATGATGTCAAGGAGAGTACTTATTATAGCCTACAGTATTCACATATAGTTAGATTGCTTGTAAACTGTTGTAGCACATGCAAATTGCTGCCCAGTGACATGATCATGCATTTGCTTTCTAAATAATGTTCTCTCGCTTTCTTCGTGTGTGTGTGTGTGCGTGTGTGCGTGTGTGTGTGTGTGTGTGTGTGTGTGTGTGTGTGTGTGTGTGTGTGTGAGTGAGTGAGTGAGCGTTTTTTTTTTAATGTTTTCTTTGTTTTCTGTTTTTTTCTGTTTTAAACAGAACAAATGATGGCATACATACGTTCTCTAAACTGCACATTCATTGTCTATAAGTAATCAGCACTAAAACCTGATCTGTTCATTGCTAATTAGCAATATGCCTGTAGAAATGGTGCTGCATTTTAAATAATACCATAATTTGGATGATGGATGTAAAAGTACTAATACGTGAAAAGCATTCAAATATGAAATGTAATTTTAACAAATGCAATAGTACAAGAGGGTTAGCCGTCATCAATGTGGAATTTTTCATTTCACTATTGTTGGTGGAAATTCCACAAAATAATAAAATATAATTATCATCATTGCCTTTTCACAGTACTGGATCAATAATGAATCATATGTATTACTATATTAAATGCCAACAGGATATTTATCCTTTTTTATACCTGAACATGTCTTCAGATGACTCTCATGTAATTAATGATTATTATTAATAATAATAATAATAATAATAATAATAATAATAATAATAATAATAATAATAATAATGATAATAAGAATTATAATAATGTTGTTGTTGTTGTTGTTGTTGTTATTATTATTATTATTGTTATTATTATTATTATTATTATTATTATTATTATTATTATTATTATTATTGTTATTATTATTATTATTATTATT
>JASCQY010000078.1:12212361-12228790 GCA_030264315.1 Sardinella tawilis | reverse complement strand
TTTTTTGTCAGCTCCTTGTACTCGACCACTGCTTCCACTGGGATGTTAGGTTTGGGCGCGCCGGTGTATCACTTTAATTCAGGCAGGTTTTCACAGTTAGATATTCCATACATGGAGAGCAATGAATCAATTGGTCATATTTGTGAACAAAGTGTTATTTATGTAAACACGATGTCCACCACCTGATTTGTTTATAAAAGTTCTGTTGGCACAATTGAGTGAGCAACCTGATACAGTAGGCCTACGGTACAGGCATTTGGAATGATTAATATATTGTGTGCATTGCATTGCATATCTTGCAAGCATTAGAAAAAGGGGCAAGACAGATAAGATTACCTAAATCTACAAGCTACACATTGATGAAAAGGATTCTTCAGAAATAGATTTGTGAGTATCTGTGTTTCTACATTTAATTTAAAATCTATTTCCATCATGGCATCCATTTGAGGAAAGCCTGGACTTTTATCTCATTTTCTTATAAAGGACTTTGTAAAGAACCTCAGTTGGCCTCACCTGTACTGTATAGTACAATAACACTTTCTCCACAGGAGGAACATCCATCGTCATCATGGAACTTTCCCACATTCTATGGCATAGCTAACCTGACTTTCGCCAGATCCTTGTTGTTCCACCATGCTCCACTAGAGGCGCTTCGCTGAGCTCCACACAAGGATCTGGGATAGAGGGCGATGCAAACTCCTTCAAGGCAGCAAGAAATAATGAACCAATCAGGATCGCCGCGCAGGATTTGAATTGATGTGACGTAGCGGACAAGCGACACTCTCATTAGTGGTTGCAATGTCAGTGGTTGTAGTAGCATGTCAATAAAGGGACGGACAAGTGGTTTATCAAATCATATGAAAGGATTTTTGAAAACTGAAATACATCTTCTATGAGCAGACCAAGATCCTTGTGTGGAGCGAAACGCCTCTGGTTGAGCATGGCGGAACTACAAGGATCTGGTGAGAGTCAGGTTAAGGCATAGCAACATTATCAATACCATTTTATCCATGTTCTCTTTGTTCTATACATGTTCTATACAGTAGATGCACTTTGCCTATAGATGCAAATGGACACTTCAACATGATCACCTATTCACTTTTGCTACCACACTCAATTCCATCCCCTTCACTGGAACGATGACATAATGTGCTTGCTTTTCATAACAAATAAGGGTACTTTACCTATAGGGAACATCTGGTTTAGAACATTGTAAAGCACCGTGAACACATTTTTTCCACTACAAGGGCATGTATCAAGAATCTCAAGCCAATTCTTTAGGCATACTTTTTCAACCATGGTGGTATCAGGACAGGACGGCTGGGTACTTGCGCAGAGCAGCTGGGGGGAGGATTGTTGGCTAATAGGATAGAACGTTTGGACAGTAAGGAAGGTTTAATGGGCACTAGTGAAGGGCGATTAGGCAGCAGGGGGTTGCGCTTGGACAAAAAGGGGGACTGAATGCGCTGGGGAGTGCGGGAAGCTCCCTGACAAGGGCGCTTGGACTCCTGGGAAGAACGGGTAGGCAACAGAGTAGAGCAACTATCCATGCTCATGAACCCTTGAGACCGCCAGTATTTTACTCTGGATAATTTTACACACCTTGCCCACATTGGAGGATATGGCTGTGTGATCTCTAAGTCAAATTGAATGTCAACCTTGACTTTATCTTCTCTGGTCATTATAATTAAGTTTGGCTCACGGGGTTTCGTTTGGGGCTCCTGACACTCAAGTTTCATGAATCTCCAGGATTGTCCCCACAATTCTTCAGAGAGTATATCTGTTTTGAGAGATAACCAGAGGCCACTGTTGCACTGTTTCCCTGACAACAGAACTTTATCTTCATCGTCAAGTTCGTCTGGAACATCATCCCAATTCAGGGGCTGTGGGCTACAAATTTTCCAAGATAAGCTCCATTTTGGTGGTTCTTCCACTTCCTCTTCATCCTCCTCCTCCTCCTCCTCTTCCTCTTCTTCTTCTACTGTATATGTTGGAGGTACATACTCGGGAGCTGGAGGTGGCCATACTTCTACTGCAAAGTTTTCATGATCTCTATCCCACAATGCCTTTATCTGCCGAGGGAGAAGATTGATAAACTTCCAGGTTCTGGCCCAGGGTGGAACTTCTTCTGCAATAAGGAGAGGAGCAAACAAGTGGACGTTACTTTTCAATGAAGGGAATCTTTTGTGGTGTCTCTGAAGTTCTGCTACCTTCCATGATTCCGTCCATTCTGATCGAGTAGCTCTTTTTCTAAACATATCAGTGTTTACTTTTTGAGCTTGATGGAGGCGTTTGATGGGTAGGATCTCCATAGATTGTTCAATTTGAATTTCTTTTGATGTACGATGGCCATATCTTTTGAATCCAGTTAATTTAGTTGAATATGACTTCACTGACATAGACAGTCCATCATGAATGGTCTTTCTTAACTGAGAGCTTGAAAACCTCCAACAGTCCTCCCAGTCTGCCAAAGTCAGTCCAACAGTCCTCCCAGTCTGGGCTCTCTTATGCTGTTCCTGAGCAGGCTGATAAAAAGGTTGCACTACAGTTGTGGCCTCTTCACAATTATGTTTTACTTTGAACCTCCAAGAGTCAGTCCATTCTGTGAATTTATTTGAACCATCCTCATCATTATGGAATTGACAATCTTTTGCCCATCTTTCTTGTCTGAATATTTCAGTAGATGACCAGCCTTGGTTCCAAAGGCTGCTTTCCTGGCAAAGTTTACCAATTTTGTGATTCCATGCCTCAATCCAGTCAGATTCAGGCGTTTCTTCTATTTTAACCTCTTTAAATGGCTTTGATTGATTAGGTCTTGCTCTGATTACCTCAGTTATAATGTCATGCTTTAAAGACTTGAATGAGTCTTTGCATTTAGGTTGAAATGCACAGTCGCCTAGCATCTCTGTTTTCATGCCTCTTTTTGGAAGAGAGAATACTTCATATTTATCAGATTCATTCTCAATACCTGCTTCTTTCATCCACTGTTCTCTACCTAATTTGAGCCCATAACCAAGACAGCTTGAATTTTTCCACTCGGTGGCTGAGGGCTTGTCAAAACGGAGTTTGAGACTTGAACATTTCCAAGATTCATTCCAATCTGACAAGCTTTTCTTCCTTAAATGGGGTTGAAGAATTGTTGGTCCAGTCTCTACAGTGGTATTATTTGGCTCTGCTGAATAGTATTCTTCAGGTTGAGATTTCGGGGATTTCCAAGCCTCATTCCACTCATGTGAAAAATGACATTTTGATAAAGCTTTGAAATGTTTTAGCCTATTTTTATATTTATCTCTGGGCTTGAGCCTTTTAGGTAATCCATCAAGTTCGCTTTCTTCTTCCTCTGTGTCTTCATCACTTTCCTCATCATCCTCTTCATATTCCTCCTCCTCTTCCTCTTCCTCATCCTCATCCTCCTCCTCCTCCTCTTCCTCCTCCTCCTCACCCTCAGACTCATATTCCTCTGTGGGTCTCACGATTTCAAAAATGGATGGGTTTTTAGTGACCTCCCAAGACGGTTCCCAGTCGGCAAAATCACTGGTTTCCTCATGGAATTGTGCACTCCAGAATTTGAATTTCTCAGTCGTGCATGCAGGTGCTATCACACCATGAACATAGGGGTCTAGTGGTTTGTCATCAATTACTTCAACTTTGATTTGGGGCGGCTCTTCTTCGCACTCTAGTGTTTGTGAGATCTTCCAAGCCTCAGCCCAACCAGGACCATCTGTTTTTGGAGGTGGCCTTACACATAGAGAATGGAACTCATAATGTAAATATTTCCAGGATTCCCCCCACTTAAACTGTGATTGTTCATCATAATGTGCTTGCTTTTCATTATTTTGACCCATATCTTCCTCAGAGCTTTCCACATCTTCTTCAAAGCTTTCCTCATCTTCTTCAAAGCTTTCCTCATTTTCATCAAGGCTCTCATCATCCTCAAGGTCCTTGAAGTCATCTTCAAGGCTCCCATCTTTTATGGAGCTCCCATAATCCTCAAGGTCCTTGAAGTCATCTTCAAGGCTCCCATCTTTTATGGAGCTCCCATAATCCTCAAGGCTCTTGAAGTCATCTTCAAGGCTCCCATCTTTTATGGAGCTCCCATAATCCTCAACACTCCTGAAGTCTTCCTCAGTGCCGTCATCATCTTCAGAGCACTCATCATCTTCCTCATCTTCTTCCTCATCATCCTCTTCAGGCCCCTTGTCATCTTCCTCAGAGCTCTCAATGTCTTCCTCAGGGCACTCCTCATCTTCCTCAGGGCACTCCTCATCTTCCTCAGACCCCTCATCATCTTCCTCAGGGCACTCATCATCTTCCTCAGGGCACTCCTCATCTTCCTCAGGGCACTCCTCATCTTCCTCAGAACATTCATCCTCTTCTTCAGATACAGCATCTTCCTCCTCAGAGCCATCTTCATCTTCCTCAAGGCTCTTGTCATCTTCCTCAAGGCTCTTGTCATGTTCCTCAAGACTTGCATCCCAGTTTCCACTGGGTTTTGTGGTCTTCCAAGACTCACTCCATTCAGATTGGTATTTTTTACGATTTTGGTGGTGTGATACTTCAAGACATCTTACATGAGCAAGAGGCCCACACATAGGTTCATTGGTTTCACCATCATTTCCCCCCCTCTCCGATGTCCAAGAATGACTCCATCTTCTCAATCGAGTTGGGCCATTGTGAGGTACTACCACTTTGTCGTTGCTGTCATTCTCTGTGGAGGAACATCCTTGATCCAAAAGATTGCTATTCCTTTTCAGATCAACATTCATAAGTCTCCATGACCTGGCCCAATCCATTTTCTTTAGTTCCAAGATGACATTCACAAATGAACAAATTTATTTTCCACAAACTGCAATTGGTCAATAAATAAATCAGTTTTTTTCCCTCACACTCTCTCCTTCTCTCTTCTCAAGTTCACCTCCCTCTGCTTACCAGTAGTCCTCAGTCAGCACCTTCCAATATCTTGATGGCCATATTGACTGAGGGTTGGGAGGTTATTTATAATGGGAGTAAGGAGTGCTTGTCACCTTTCTCAGGAGCAGTCTTCTCCAGAGGCTGGGAAACCACCAGATCTGGCAACTTTCTTTTGCTGGTGACCTTGCTTTGCTCAGTGAGATTTTGGGATTTGGTAGTACACCTTCAGATACTGGAATCTTCCTCTCCTTCCTTTTGCTTGTGCTTGGCGCCCATACAGCTCGGCCATTCTTGATCTATTCTGTGGTGAAATCATATCAGAAATCAGTGATGTCTTAGTGTTTTCCTTCTGCACTCTGCATTTTGTAAGCAGTAAAATGCAAAAGACAATTAAACCCAATTTACAAGTTCAAATGTGCACAGATTGCAATTCTTAGAAGAGAAAAAAATAATAGATTTTAGATTTATGTATAACAAATTGTGGTCATCTTTCTGACAATCTTATCTTTTAAACACACACAATGATAAGAAATGTGGAACTGGCACTGGAATTTATAAAGACACTTAAAAAAAAACTATTCAGGTACTCACTATTCGGGTAAACTGCCTGGAAATATGTTGGATGTGGGTCAAATTTGTGGAATTTATCCATGCTATAAGTTACAAATACCATTCCAGAACCAGCAGGTATGTTCATCTTTTACATATTTATTTTGAATTATATTCAAATATACAAAATGCTTAACAAAATGCAGTACTAAATGTGGACAGTTTTGTCACCAAACTGCACTGCATAATTTATTAGAAATATTATTTTGGCGAAGACATCATCTTATGTAAATACGATACACACGTGTGATATAAAAATGAACAGGTTTCTAATCAGACAAATGGTAGAAAAAAAGTGTGGTAAAAATAACTCTTCTGATGAAAACATGACCACTGACCACATTCTCCCTGAATCTCCACAGTAGCATACTACTCTGTGAATCACTAGTGAAATTAAGAGTTAGTTAATGATGAAGTGTTTGTCACTTTAAATGTAGGGTATACAATATACTGTAAGTGTTTTACCTAAAGATAATCAGCATCAAGGTCATTTTGATGGTGCCCTATAGCCATTATATTACTGTATATTCTTGTCCTGTCAGACATGGCTCTTTATACAGAATCATTGTTGTCAATGTCCTTTGGCTTGTTAACAAATCCACACAAACTGAATTTAACATGTTAGAGATATAAAAATTCTGCAGCTGTAGAGGACGCTCCATAAAAAAAAGGAAGTAGCTTATGGCCTCGAGGAGTTGAATTTTATATATGAATGCAATAGCTAAAAGGGAAAACCATTAGTTGTTACAAATAATAACGTCTACATGATGTATGAGAATATTTATATCATTTAAACTGCACTCAGTTAGCGGGTATTCAAACCAGTAATTTTAAAGTAAACAGGCTCTGGACAACTGTTTTGTTTACTTCGGCAAAAGCACAGGTGTGTAAACATAGTAACACACTACCCCCATCTTGCTTGGGGTGGAGCATGTGAGATCAGGTCAGGCTACATGTAGCTGCTTTGTAAAGAGTTTCTGACTCAATGAGCAACTCTGACAACTGTACTGAAGGTAAAAATCATGTAAGTAAAAGGTAAGTAAGAAAACTTACCACTTAGAGCTCTTGCGACAAATCTGAAGATAGTCTATTCCCACCGGCAAGCTGAGGCAACTCCTATATATCGCAAAGTGTCTGTTACCAACTGGACCCGTGTGACCAAGACGCTTCGCTTTCCTTGCTATTTATAGTCCCTAAGGGTGATACGACTCTCTCACTCTCGTCTTACTGTGGCACAAGGAACAAGCAAATTTGTCTTCCATTTTCATGATGTAAGGGAAATTCTTCTGTTATAAAGAGTTGTATAGGCTAGTGCAACTGTTAGATACTGATAGGAAAAACAGTTGCAGAAATATACCTCTGTCTGTCTTATACACGGGTCTTAATGGTAGTTGCTGGATTGAGGGAATAGAAATCTGCCATTTGGAAAAATGAATCTAGCTTTCAAATCCTGATGTCAGTTTGCTTAATAGTACTGCTCTATGTTGGAACAAATGATCTAATGAGCCCTAATTCAACAACAGCAGTGACAACAACAACAACAACAACAACAACAACAACAACAACATCTACAACAATTGCTATTTATATAGCACCTTATCTCAGGGCTTTGAAAGTGGGGAATTTAATATGGACCATCATTACACTCACCTGAATGATGCACAGCAGCCATTTTGCACTAGAGAACCCACTATACACCAGCTTGAGGTTGAGAGCACTGGAATCATTCAGTCAATTACACAGGGGAATGATTAGGTGGCCAGATGGGAAGAGACAGGCCAGGAATTCAGCCAAGACGCAAGGAATCCCCCTACTCTTTTTCTGATGAGTACCACGGAATCTTCAATGACATCAGTGTGCCAGGGACTTGATTTAACCGCTCATCTGAAGGATGGCATCTCATCCTGCAGAGTGTCCACGTCACTGCAGTGGGGCACTGGGATTGTAATGACCAGTGGAAAGAATGCCCCCTGTTGGTCAAACAAGACAAATTGCAGTTGCACCTGTGTTTTCTAAACTGGTCCCCCATCCATATACTGAACCAAGCCAACATCTGCACAGCTAAAGTCTCTGAAACGCAATGGTAGGATACACACTGATATGGCTGCTGGCCAATGACAGTCAAAGTGCAAAGAGTCTTGTCCATGAACTGCAGATATCATGAAATGTGTGCGCACTGGTGCTTGCTTTCTCTAATTTACACTGAATTAGCAAATAGATTTTCCTCAGTCAACTCTGGAATATATATATATTTTTTTTTATCTATGTTTACATACATTAATGTGATGCACACTGTGTATAAAAATGCGCTAAATAATAAAACATACTTTTACATAATCTTACACTTTTAATTCTGTCCACATGCCATTCATTTGAAAAGTATTTTCCCACCCAGAACAACTACAGCTGATATTGTAGTGAAATGATGCTACACATCTCCAAATCTTCACTTTAGAAGGCATTACAAACATTTGAGAAATAAAATGTTCATGTGTGGGAAAAAGAACATCTCTTTATATCCAGGTAGCCATTTTGCTATTTGGCCAGTTAGTTTGACATAATAAATTAAATTAGGGTTTCATTTCGAATGGACCATAAATTGGGAAATATATCTCACAATTTAAGTAGGCCTAAGTGAAGAGCAGTTATGGTGACTATAGAATTAGCACAGGCGCTGGGCCAAAGGTTTAATCTGACTTCACCAGTCTCCAAGATCTGCTGTAAAGCTGGGAACAGACCTACCGATTTTTTCAGTCGTTCACAATTAGAACGCGATCAAGTGAGCCAAAGCTACCGACTCGTTGTGTTACGACCGGTTACAACTGGGAGAACGACTGACTCGTCTGCTTGTCAATGTCATAATTGGTATCATAGTGACCATAGAACGGACTGGTTTGATTCACATGTTTGATTCAGCCACTTAGTTGTAATTGCGTCAACAATGGAAAAAATGGCAACGTTTCAAATCTGTTACTGAAACACACATAACGAGTCTTGCCCTGACTGACACCACAACTACTGCCGATTACCTCAGACTACTTATGACTGGTCCGGATGTTCCATCGTATCAAAATCAGGGTAAAAAATCGGTAGGTCTGTGGCAAGCTTAAGATAGCTATGCACCACAAACCTTCTATGACATTTTCCATTCTTATTCTGTGATGTGTCCCATACTGACTGTTACCCTGGGGCTACACTGGATGCATTAAGTCAAAGACGTATCTGCTGTAACAATTAGGCTACCTTCCACTATAATCAATGGAACTGGCTACAACAAACATGGCAACACAGCAAATACTCTAAAAAAAATAGCCCATTCATTTCAATGTATTTTTGACGCGGCTTGACTTAACGTAAAGTAATGCATCCAGTGTAGCCCTAGGTTTAGCCCAATGCTGAATCTGAGGAAAAGCGTAATATTCAGATGCTTCTGCCAGGCTTGGTAATATTTCTAGGCTCTCACTGCCAGCCAAGCCAATTGGCCCACTAGTTTCACCATTTCTTCCCTTTCCCTCACCAATGAGGGGCCCCACTCCGTGTGTGTGTGTGTGTGTGTGTGTGTGTGTGTGTGAGTATACTCTTGCTAAAGCCACACTCTCCCATCAAGATGTGCTTGAAAATTCAGATATTGCAATCACTTCGCACAGATACATTTGGTTGGGAGCTTTGAGGCAATAAAAACAAAAGTCTGTAACCCTCCTCAGATGCCATCTCCTGGAATCAGTAAGCAATTGGAAAACCAATTCTGTTTGCCTTGTTTTTCTCTCAAATTCCTAATGTAAAATGCCTTTAGCTACAAGAGTTTTCTTCTCCTTCCTTCGAGGCTTGAATTTGTTGCCCAGATGGCTCAGTTTTTCCCAGTTGGTCCTATGAGAAAAAAAACATGAAACAAACCAGCTTTTTGTAAGAACTGCAAATGGGTTTGGTTTGACTGTTTGTCATGTATTTACTACACTTCCCAGAAGGCTTTGCAGTAGGGAGGTTTGTGGCAAAAAGATTGTGAGAACAAGTGAACAGCTGTTTTAAATATAATATTTTTTAAAATATTACAGACAATTTCAAAATTAATTAATTATTAGCACCATAGCTGTTTCCAAAGGGTTTCTGTTTTCACATTCCATATGACTGACATGATAGAAACATAGCGAAAAGTAGTTTGGGAATGAAATGAACTGAAATAGAACTGTCGGGCACTGTTTTTGTTTTTACCACTAAAGCGGCCCTTCATTTTAAACAAAGGCATAGATAATATGAGAATAACACAAAACATGATATGAGGCAAGTCTATGAGATAACTCACAAGCAGTGGGGTGTGGGAGCTTTTCCATGCAAGTAACCTCTGCAGTGTATTATGCAACTCCACTATACTCCACACTTGTTTAATCTGTGAACCAAGTTTCTAGGATTGCAACCTAAAACAATCCATATTCCTATTTCTCTTATATAAAACTGCATTTGTATCTTGATATATCATGCTAAATACAATATAATGCAAAATGGCAAAATAACAGCAACTCTATTTTACACAATATATCATTGCCTGAGGGAAAATACGTCACTCTTATTTCAAAATCCCAAAGAACCTATTTGATATTTATGTCTATGAAATGAAAGTTCTTTTTTCCATTCACTCTTATCTTTCAAGAACACCCAAACACCATAGAAATTAAAGATATCAAAGGAAAGATGTCCCAGTGGTCACCCTTCACTTGACTCCATTAAGCTCTGCATTAATATGTGTGAAGCACATTGAAGAAAATAATTCTAGCCATTACAATGGCTTAACATTGACAAAATGCATTTCTAAGACAACATAAAAAAGGTAAATGAGAAAACTCACCAGAGTCACAGCTCCCTCGACAAACCTGTAGATGTTCCCCCAGGCAAGCAGAAGCAATGGCTATATATCGCGGTAAGTGTCAACTGTAATTAACGGTACCCGTGTGACCAAAATGCTTTGGCCTTGGCTAGCCTATTTATAGACTATCAGAGATGATATGAGTCCTTCACTCTCATCTTACCGTGGCACAAGCAACAGGCATACTTGTCTTCAGCTGCCTACCCCTTTCCTAAGGATGTGCAGAAATTATGCTGGCATGAAACGCCTTACAAAAATTCTTAAAGGTATTACAGCACTATATAGCTATAGGCTATATACTGTAAGTTTTAACTATAAAGTTATATGGAGTTTTGACCTTTGATATTCTTTGTACTACTGTATAATGAGCAACACTGTATGAAAAACCTACTCAAGACCTTCGCCTACTGCACACATTAGTCTGGAATAGAAATAAGTTATACTCATTTGCACAGGCAGTCTGTCTGGACCCTGTCCTATTCAAACAGATTTTCACCCTGCAGGGGCAGTGAATTTATGTGTTACTGGCCAGCTTTACATGATGACAGACCGAGAAGCATCAGTGAGGCACTTGGAAATTAGCCTGCCAGTGGCTGCTAATGGTTCATGGACAGAGTTTGTCGTTCAATTAAGCCAAGCTTTCATTGAATGTAAATATGTGCTTGCTGCACTTCTGACGGGATTGAATGAAATTTTAATTTATAAACTTAATGGTGAAGTTGTAATATTCAGTCAATATCTCCTCATCCACTAGCTGTCTTTCTTTTTAGCATACCCAAGCTCCAAGAACTGGAAGGAAGAGTTTCAGCAGTGCAGCAGTGAAGGCAGGATGAGCTACTTCTCGGGCATTTTTCGTTCCACAAAGTTTGTGTTGGTTAAAAACATCTGTTCATACATTTCAACATAAACACAAAACATAACAATGATATCATCCAGCATTGCTGCCTGCACCTTTAAGTTTAATTTGCCCAATGTGCACCTGACCAGATGACAATCTAACTAGCAAGCAATCTGAAGTTATATGGGCAATTCCGGTGTTATGGATGTGACGTTTTGCACACAAATGTCCCATAACCTTATCAAGCATGGGCGTATTTCATTGTTTTGTTTATTTCATTACGCAACATCCATAGCTGAATACAGAAAAACACTCAAAAACCATGTCATGATTTACATCATGGGAATATGAGCCTGAATTTGCGTTATGGAGGTGACATAAAACGGAGAAGCTTTTATGGGAGGTTACAGTTTTTCCATACAGTCTGTGAAGTTTAAAGAGCAACACAGAAGTCCTTTGGTTTATATTATGAAGGAGATCTAAATGAACACAGAAACAAATTAAATAAGTAATTTTTGATTGGAGTTATTTTGGGAAAACTGGCGTTATGGACATGACATAGCTGAACCAGACAGGTGTAAAAACTGCACCACAAGTTTCAAATTTGAATGATGAATTGATGAAAATCACCTTAAAGTTGTTACACCTGTGACATTTCCATGGAATTAACAGCCTTAAAAAAAATATATTCCATGTTGAATTGCCCATATGTTTGTGTATATATATATATATACAGTATATATATATGGCCTTAAGTCTATGCAGTCTTACAGTCACCAGCTCTATAATACTGTATCTACAAAGCAATTTTTGGAGAGTAATTTTCCCATGTTTCTTTTATTCCTGGATACCTGCTAATTCTGATGAGGGTCTATCTCTGTGGGATCTTGTCCATGTTGTCCATACATTACATAAAGTACACTATGAAATTAATATACTGTATACTCAAAGTATACTATGAAATTGTTATTATTTGGCTTCTCAGATTAAGCCTGTAGAGGCAAAGAAAACAGTACAACTTGTCTCCATAGCTTCTTTATTAGACAGTATATTTTCACTTAGTAGAAAATTAATTGATGTCCAACACAAGTATTTTGCCATGTTATGACAAAAAGTTCTTGTTCTTGTGTCTCTTGTCTCGTGTCTCTATTGTTGAGTCTTAGAAAGTTTTTGTGTCTCTATTGTTGACTGTTAAGACTTATGATGACATAATGTCAGACACTTTGTTCTGTGAGCAGAGTTGAATTGTATCTTTGTAAGTAACTAAAACCAAGATGTCAGATATTCTTAAATGGACTTTCCTTTCTTTTCTGGAGGGTAAGATGCCAAGAGGAACTTCCAAGAGTTGGCCCACTCAGACAAAGATATTTTTTCCACATGACTACTAATTGAATCATTTGAAAATTTCCACGATTCAACCCATTCTAAAGAAGTGCTCTCAGCCTCTGCCTTGCTTTTGCCTTTGATGGGACCTCTCCTTGCCCGGGGTTGGGTTTTGGCTAATTTTGTGGCATCTGTCCACCTCTTTGGTGGTGGTGTGCTTTTTTCTATGTCAGAATAAAGATGCTTTTTGGCTTTATACGTTTTTGACTTAGCATGTGAACTACCTGACTGGTTTGATGTGGAGTTGCTTATCTGGGGCATGAGTATGCTCTCAAGCTTCATGAATCGCCAAGATTTGCCCCACAATCTCTCTGGGAGTGTATGTGAGTTGAGGCGGGAAAAGAGGTAGTCATTGCACCTTCTCCTTGACCACAGCACTTTATCTTTACGATGATGTACTTTTGGAGTGTCATCCCAATCCTCAGGCTGTGGGCCACAAATCTTCCATGACATGTTCCACTCTGACTGTATTCCCTGTGCTTTATCCGTCATGGGAACATATTTAGGTACTGGGGGTCGTTTTTCCAATTCAAAAGTCTCCCAACCTTTGTCCCAGAGTGGTTTGTCCTGATGAGAAAGAAGATTGATGAACTTCCATGTTTTCTCCCATTCTTTGACATCTAACACCTCATGGAGGGGATGGGACAAGTGAGATTTATTTTTGAGAGTGAATCTACTGTGGTGTCTCATGTGTTTTGCCACTCTCCATGAATGCATCCATTCTGTAGGAGGAACTCTCTCTTTAAACACCTCAGGGTTGAAAGATCTGCTGATTTTACCAGCTTTTGGGACGAGGCGGAGAGATCTCTTTGGCATGATCTCCATGGACTTTTCAAGCAATTTTTCTGTTGGTTGGCGCTCATACCAGTTGAGGCCAGAGAATTCCCATGAACCTGACCAATCTGTCATAGAGGGCCTGTCATGGAGGGTATGTCTGAACCGGGTGCTACAAACCCTCCAGGAGTTTTCCCAACCTCCAGAAATCGGAGAGCTCCTGTGATGCAGGTGGTGGGTAGAAGGCTGAGCTGCAGTTGCACCCTCTACACGATGGTGTCTTCTGGTGCCCCTCCAAGAGTCACCCCAGCCTCTGAATCCAGTTGGACCATTGTGAGGAACTTCTTCGTTGAAGAATTCTTGCTCCCTCATCCATCGGTCTTGCCTGATGTTTTCAGTGGAGGACCAGCCTTGATCCCAAAGGCTATTGTCCTGTTGTAGTGTAACATTTGTGAATTTCCAAGCATTGGACCAGTCAGACACAGGTGTCTCTCCTTTTTCTGGCTCTCTGAATGGATGTGATCTGTTAGACCTGACTCTGGTACCTTCAGTTCTAATCTGATGCTTTATGGTATGGCGGGACTCTTTCCATTCGGCGGAAAAGGTATACTTGTCCTTGGTGCCAATGAAAACCTGGGTCTCTGCTCTTGTACCCCTTTTTGGTAGAGAGAATACTTCATGTTTGTTAGATTTTCCCTGATATTTATCAATGCCCATCTCCTTCATCCACTGTTCTCTACCTTTTCTGAGTTCATAACCCATTAAGCTTGACTCTTTCCATTCAGTGGAAGAGGGCCTGCCAAAACTAGGTCGAGATCTTGAACATTTCCATGATTCCTTCCAATCTGCTAGACATCTCTTCTTCAAATGGGGTTGGACGACCATTGGCCCGTTCAGCACACCAGTGTCATCTTGCTTTGCCCAATGGTCTTTCTTAGGCTGAGACCTGGGGAGTTTCCAAGACTCATTCCACTCATAAGAAAGATCACACGCTGAAAGAGGTTTTGCACGCTTTTGCCGAATTTCCAGTCTATCTTTAGGCTTGAGCCTTTTAGGTAATCCATCAGGTTCACTTTCCTTTACCTTCTTTTCTTCATCTTTCTTTTCCTCCCCTTTGGGTTCCACCTTCTTTCTTGGCTTCACGTTTGCTAGAATGGACATGTTTTTAGCACCCTCCCAAGACTTTTCCCATTCAGCCACTACGGTTTTTCCCTCACAGAAGTGGTTACTCCTGTATTTGTACTTGTCAGCCATGGATACAGGCATTATCGCACCATGAATATGGGGGTCTAAGGGTTCATGACCCATTACGTCAAAACCTTTTGTTTCTGAGGGCTCATCATCACACTCCATTGGTTTTGAGATCCTCCAACAATCAGCCCATCCACGGCTCTTTGACTTTTTTGAAGAAGAGCTTGATACAGAATGGAACTGACGATTTAAATATTTCCAAGATGCCCCCCATTTTGACTCGCTGTGGTCTTCCTTACCCTCTTGATGCATTTCTTCATTTTGAGCTTCAAAGCACACATCCCCATTTTCTGATGGTTTTGTGCTCTTCCAAGACTCAATCCATCCAGATGAAGACTTCTCTACATTTTTGTGCTGTGATGCTTCAAGGTGCATTAGTCGAGCCATCAGTCCAAACTTGGGTCCATTGGTGGTGCCCTCATGTTTTTTCCCTGATGCTTTCTTATATTTCCAGGATGACCCCCACTCTGACGGCATGTGATTCTCCAAAGACTGCTCCATATCAAATAGCCTATGAGCTCTTTCCCACAAGCTCATCTCACCGCTCAGGCCACTGTCACCATTTGTGTATTCTTGCTCTATCCAAGCTTTCCCATCGAGCTGTGGCTGAAAATTAATGCACTTCCATGCTTTTCCCCATTCTGAGCCTTCTGGCTTGTTTGAACCTTCTCCTGGTGGCTTGGAGAACTTCCAAGATGATGACCACATCGACCCACTGGGTTGGGAGGTTTTCAGTAAAGACAACAGGGCGAGCTTGTCACCCTTCGCGGAGGCTTTCTTGTCCACATGCTGACGACCAAATTGGAGGCCACCAGGCCTGTTGAATTCTGGCGGTGACCTTGTTTTGCTCACAGAGATTCTGATTTTTGGAGGTGCTGCGTCGGGTACAGGAACCTTAGTTTCCTTCCTCTTACGAGGCTTGTACTTGTCGCCCATGCGACTCTCCCATTCTTGATTGATCCTATAATGAAAACATAATGCAACCCAGTTTCATTATCATGTAAAGCATAACATAAATACCAAGCAATTTATAAAGCAAAATAGCTTGACTGGATGCATTTCCCATGTAATCGAAAAAGAAAGGACTTTGGATGTTTTGAACTACTTGCCTCAGAAATGTCAAAGCGTTAGCTTTTGTAACCCAAGAGAGTGCATTATTGATCAAGAGACCTTCCTTGAAATAGTAAGAAAAGCTAATCAAGGGTACAATTAAATACAGTGTGACATCACAGGGGTGGTTAGGGCACGTCCCAAAAGGTTTCCTAAGGAGACGCAGGTTGATAGGGTAATGTTCTTTTAGAGGACAACCTATAATGGAAATCAATGTTGATGTAGAACCTGTGAAATTGGAGCAAAGTGTTTCAGTGTCCAGAAGAGCATTAAGAAAATCCCTGCTGGCCAACCAGGGGAAATATAAATGAACCCGAGGTCCCGGTCTAGTTCACTCAGTAATGTAAAACTCTGAATAGCTTTGATCCAAAAGTAAGGTTGGAGCAGTGTTGTGTGCTGTAAAAAGGAAAGAAAGACTGAAAGAGGTATGATTTGAATGTGATTGTTCCCTCTCTTTTTCTCTCATGCATGACAGGACTGTGAGTATCACTAAATGCCCTGTAGATTTCTGAAAAGTCTATCTCTTGTTTTTCTAATTTAATGTTAATGGGTTTAATGACTGACTGACTGAAGTTTAAGTCTCTGTGTGTGTGTGTGTGTGTGTGTGTGTGTGTGTGTGTGTGTGTGCGCACGCATGCATGCATCTGGTTTTGTTTGCATAGAGGTGGGGCAAACCTGAAATAATATCTGAAAAC
>JASCQY010000078.1:12191197-12212261 GCA_030264315.1 Sardinella tawilis | reverse complement strand
GTGTGTGTGCGCACGCATGCATGCATCTGGTTTTGTTTGCATAGAGGTGGGGCAAACCTGAAATAATATCTGAAAACACTGTGCTTTTGCTGTCACAGTAAAGCACAGAAAGGTCACAGGTCCCTTTCTCTGTCATTAATATGTGCCGTCTAATTTTAGTCTGCAACATATGGTGGCTCAACAGACATACTGTACGTCTGATGGAGTTCCTTGGGATAATGTAGGTCATCTGATATTCAGATGGTTTGAGACAAATACAGAGCAAGCCTACGGAGCCAACAAAAAGCTGTCCTCACAACATTCCATTCCAGTGGAAGTACTTCTTTACAACCTATTAATCTTTTAATGTCTCATTGTACATTGTACATTTTACCCCAGTTACATGACAACTTTGTCCAAAAATAACTTTTAAAGCACAGTAGATACTGTGCATGTCATATACAGTATGGTTCTTGAGAAATAAAAACATCTGCTTGTAATTGTTTAATCCTCTGTCAATTACTTATTCCACTCAAGGGCACACTAACTTACACACCGCACCCATGCACTGATGAATAGAACAAACAAATCACAAATAACTACAGTAATTATGTACTTCATGGCAGAGTGCAGCACTTTGAACTTTTTGTGATTTTGTTTTGAATTGTCTAAAATTATTACCTTGACAGCAACTAAAAAAAAACACAAAACACTGTTCTTTTAGTACTCTCAGACCACAGATACTGCATACCGTCACACAGTCGCACACCATATAGTGTAGAGTATACAATACATTCTCAGAGAGAGCCCTCTGTACTGTATGTGGTGTATGATCTTACACAATTAAAAATAGCAATAAAGTCTTACTTTTCCAGTGCACTCTTCTTCACCCGAATTGCTTCATTGTGATGCTTCTGCAATTGGTCCCTGGTTTTGACTTCCCAAAAGCTCTTAAAGATGCTGGCATTGCAGCTTACTGCCTCCGTCTCCGACATCCTCTCTCTCTCTCTCTCTCTATAACCATCCAAAACATGTCATTTTCAGTAAGTCAAGTCTACCACATCGTGTAAAGACAACATATTCAATGTGACGTGCTGATTTGTTGGCAAGTCTGTGAAAAATTGAAGCACGAGTAGAGTGAGGAGTATTTCCCATGCCAATGGTTTCTGTAGTGTTTTAAATATGCATTAGCTGACCACTTAAATGTTTTATGTGTGTACCACATTTCTCTTGATTGGGATTGCAACCCAAAACAAACCATATTTAAGTCAAGTCTCTCTCCGATAAAAATACATGCGGGTGTATGGGTGCACGTATGAGGGAGCATTCACACTACATAATATAAAATAACAAAAAAAACTCTACCTGCCCAATGCAGTGTGTGTATATTGAGATAGCAATGCTTGGAGGAGAAATGATAATGGATTGTTGTTTTTTTTATATTAAGCTATTTGAGCTATTATATATTTATGCACACAAAAAATTACTCAATTTTCATTTTTACTCTTATCTTTTAAGAGCACACAATCATAAAAATTTAAATATTTAAATGAGAAAGATGTCCAAGGGTGCACCCTTTCATCTGCCATTATCACTTCATTAAAACGTCAATGAAACACTTAAAAATAGTTTCAATAATCTTGACCAGCACAACATGTTTTGTCTTTATGGCACAGTACTGACAAGTGCTACATGAAATTAAATTATTTCAGTAAAAGATAAACCAGAAAACTCACCAGATTCACAGCTCCAGGGGCAAACCTGTAGATATCCTGTTCCCACAGGCAGACAGAAGCAACTCCTATATATCGCAAAGTGTCAACTGTAATTAACTGGGCCCGTGTGACCAGGGATGCTTGGGCCCTGACTATTTATAGACCCTTAAGAATGATGCAGCTCCCTCACTCTCTCGCCTTACTCTAGGACAAGCAACAGGCATGCTTGTCTTCAGATGCCATGTCCGGATTCACAGGGCGTGGAGAAAAATTCAGCTGTCAGTGTGTTGGTATCGCAAGTGCACGGACAACTTTCTGTGACACACTGGTGGTAAGGGAAAGATAGTTAGAAGGAAATACAAGTGAATATAATACTCTAAGATACTGTATATAGACCTATATAGGCTATAATCTGTCCGTCCCCTACTAAGCCTGATGCTGAGGTGGCATGTCCACGTGGACCGCCCCTAATTCACAGTGATAATGCAAGTCACGCCTCCATAAAGGGGTTTTGAGCAAATACCAAGTAGATTTGTATGTTGCTCGCTTCATATAAAAGTCAATCACGCAGTGGCAATGATTTCAGAGTGAGAGTGAGAGTGAGTGAGAGAAAGAGAGAAAGAGAGAGAGAGATGGATGGATGAATGGATGGAGAAAGAGACACAGAGAGAGAGAGATTTTAGGATATTACAACATCCCATTTGTCCCATCATTGTCAACCTCACAGCTGCGTTGACCTTGTGCTTATACTTGTGTGTTACAGCTACTGTAGGTGGACTTTTTAAAAACAAATTTCAACCCAATTACAAACTTGCTAGTCGTGTCTACCATGAGTTAAGATCACCTTAAAGACATGATACAGCTGAGCTGTGACCCATATTTATTCTCCTCCCAGGAATAGGGTCAACTGCATAGCTTGTCAGTGCTAAATGTGAGTAGCCTACGTGAAGAGCCTGCCAAGAATGAAGAATCTACTGTATGTGTGACACCATATGCAGCTACTTCTATGGAGTGAATCTAGCCTTGGCAGGCATAAAAATAGTATAGCACAAGTTGTCCCTTCATGGTACAGATGGAATAGATCACATGTTCAGAGGGGCGCTGAGTGAGTCCTATACCCATTAACACACAAACATCATATGACCCCCCCACTTCTATGTCAGCTCTGGCAACACTATTTTTAGTCTTTTGTCAGGGGAACAAACATCACATAGCACAAAGCAGGAACTTGCAATATTTATTTAACTAGCAAAATTGAATAAACATTTTTATATTTTTGTTCAGTGTTTGTTATTGTGTGTGTAGTAGCATCTAAAATGACCCAGAAATATTAAGAAACAGGATATGAAGAAACAACCAATCATATTGACTTAATGTCAAAAACATTAAGCTCGGTGTTGGCCAGATATCCACTGAGGTTATTATGCAAACTAGTGCTTGGCTGGCTCTCTTCTAAAATCACAATCTACTACCACATTTGGCTGCTGTATTAAAAACAACACAAGTGAGTGTGAAATTGCAGAACCGCAAGAATTTCATAAAAAGACACATTTCATTGTTCTTCAGAATGCAGAGGAAGCTTGCATGTGCGTGTGCGCGCACACACACACACACACACACACACACACACACACCTTTTCCCAGAAATGATGCATTCACCTGTCAAGAGCAATGATAGCCTACATGACTTGCATTCCTGGTGTCAAAGACACATCTAGGTCAATTAGCATGCAGACAGTGGAGTTTCTATCTGATAATTCAGGGACTGCCCTGCATAATCTGTGTGTATGCCCAAACAGACATCAAGACAGTAGTCACTGAGCACAGGAACTGTCAGATATAATCTAAGAACACTGATGCATAGAAAAAGGTCTCCTCTTTTTAATAGATATTAGTAGGTCTATTTTTAATACATTATCAAATAATATCATTTAAACATTCATCCGATTCAAGGGTAGTAGTGTGTGATGTGACCCCATCTGACACTGTCTCACCCCTCTCACACACCCCTCCCAAAGACGCGCAAACACGCATGTGCGCGCGCACACACACACACACACACAATCTGTTCTGATGCAATGTAAACCATGCAATGTAAACCATGTACACTATTGTGTTTTACTCAAAATCGTGCCCACATGTATGAATGGTCTTAACTGAAGAATTGCATTATTTGTTTGCTTTGTCTTTTGATTCATTCTGAATTCAATGGCAGCGACGCATTTAAAATATGTGGGGTCAGGGTCGTTTTTACCACTGTGTTGCATCAACTCTTCTTTCACAAATACTGTATATCTCCAGCATCTGCTACCATATGAGACCAGCTGCAGGAGTTTTAAAAATGAAATGCTGTCCCATTCTTGTCTGATTCAAGGATTTCAGTTGCTCAACAGTCTGTTCTCTTTTTCATTGTGTTTTTTTTTTCTTTTTTTTTCATACTGTGATGCTTCCAAACGCGGCTGATTTGGATTGCACACAGGCCATTTTAGCACCTGCTCTTTTCAGTTGTTTAATTGTTTCTCTGAAGACAGCATTGTTTGGATGGCAGCATATGTTCAGAATTGGAGTTTCAAAAAACATGAATTGTTTGTGCCTATCCATATACGCATGCTGCTCATGCCAAACACTTACAGTACGTATCCCCATACCATCCTCAAGCCTGAAGATCACATACTTCCAATTGTCTTTTTCAACACCGTCCTTTCCTTAAAGACATTATCACTATTTAGGAGCATTTTTCTTCTCTTATTGCATTATTTGTCAACACAGTAACCTGATCAACACTATAGCCCACAGGGATGCTGTTTTTATACCTGGTATAAAGTTAACTAAGTTAGTGTTGACTCCCTTGTGTTTTGTTTAGCATTAAAGAACTTTCTCAGTCTATTGGTTCTTCCGTACCACCTTTCTGAGATGTTTATTTATTTTACACCTGCTGCTTGCAATATGAAGTGACGTGGAAAAGATTATTTTTAAGGGACACTGAAGAATCCATCTAGTTTGAACAGCTGAAGTCAATGTTCTTTTTGAAACCAAGAATGATTATGATATGATTTGCAAATTGTAAACTTCAGTTTTCATTTAGAATTTACAGAAAATCCCAACTTTTTAAAAACAATTAGACATTTAGATTATATTTGATTCAGTCTTTAAAAAAAAAAAAAAAAAAAAACTGACTGTATTTTAATTAGGATTAGCACCAAGTTTTGACGGCAGCAGGTCATTGTTAAGCTCACAGCTCTGTGGTTTGTTTGAAGCTGATGACATCTTGATTTTTTTAACCTTTCAAAGTGAACCAAAGGGGATCATGGCAGAAGGGGAGAGACAGCTCATTAGCAATAGAACTGTCAACCTTTGAATGTCTGATAAAGATTCATATGTCAATTTTGTCAGGGTTTTTTTTTTTCTTCCAAAAATGAATCCAATTGTTAATCAGGTCTGTCTGTGTCCTTCCCACAGAGTGAGGCTCTGTGATTTCATTCTCCGGGCAAAATACCAGCCAGCCAAAGTCACAGACAGTCAAACGGAAGGTTAACAAAGCATACAACTGAGGACTTCCATTGTTTTAACATTCAGTATTAACATTTAAGTGTTTCACAGAGAATATTCTTAATAAAGTCATGTTAATTACTTTGTGAGAAGCATGTTTCATTTACAAGACTACTTAAACAATTACAAAAAGTTCCAACAGGTTCAGCTGAGCACTGTATGGATTTCAAATATCTCAATGGAGAAAACGAGAAAAAAAAAACACGAGGGATTAGTTCAATGATTGTGTGAATTTTACAAGCACAGCTCAGCTGGTGGTAAAGCCGTTGACATTTGACTGCCCTTTAGATCAATGTAGAGCTTTGCCTTGACTTCTACAGTATCATAAATATTCCTCTCAATTTTCATAGCCTCCACCTCTGCCAATGGTGCAGAGCGCCAATTCTGTTTTCACCTTCTAGCTTGCAGGTATCACATGTATTTTATATTCCTGCTGAGACATACGGCACATAATGTCTTACACGTAACTCGTTCACAAAAGCATAAATCTGCCTGTCACTGCACAGCAGCACTGTAATGCCAGTCTGCCAGTCCGATGACATGGTGAAAAGTACACACTCGTCACAGTGCCTGCCACCTTGACAGGGGTTCACATTCAGCTCCATAGCACGGGCACCACATTTGGGAACCCGATGTCTGCCACCTGATACGGCATGATACATCCCCTCCCACATGGACTAAACATAACACTGTGCTGGTGTAGGATTTCACTGAACTGAACTTCAGGCTTTATGTCCATACCGGTAAAGCAGAGAGCAATTGCCTGACAAGAGAGACTGTTAATTTGTCTTGTGTGCTGGCATTCGACATTCTACATATCATCATTCTAACACTTGCTGCACCGTGATGGTGTGAATTAGCCTCCATCCAATCCGCTCGGATGCATTTAAAAAAAAGAGCCTTGTTTAACTGCAAGACCATTAGCTATCCGCTGTGACCTGGAAGTAGTCCAACAGGGTGCAGAGTGACAAACACGCACTCGCCTGAGAACTGCTGGCTGCGCTTCAAGAGACTGGCTACTTCCAGTACGTGCTCGAAGCACACAGGCAGAATCCCAGTGGGGAAAAAGTAGCCATAATGAATTTATGGAAGCAAGTGTGTGTGGGAGGGTTGTTCTGACGAGTTGTACAGATGCATTGCAATGTTGTAACTGTCTATCTGTGTGTGTGTGTGTGTGTGTGTGTGTGTGTGTGTCTATATTGTTTAAACAATGTGAGGAGGCTACTCAGGAAACAAGAATCAGCAATGGTACCTCAGTGTACCCCAAATCCACATGAAACCATAAAAATTCTCCCAACAGCAAAACCATCCAAAAACAGTTGCTACTGCAAATTGTGTATAAGCATACAAGGACATTTTATCTCTCCCCTCTTGCCTGTATGATACTCTTGTAAAATCCACCCAGCCAGAATGAGTGGATTAATTGGTTAGCAGCAGGTGTTGCTTATGAGCAGCAGTAAAACTAAGCAACCAACAGGAGGAGCTCTAAGTGATGTAAATCATGTTTACAGAGTGAGAAGCCACATGGAGACATTAGCTTTATAAAAATCCAAAGGTTTTGGATTTCCTCCTCATATCGTAATCATCTTTTATTGGGCTTACTCTGGGCTTACATCACATATAAAAGATGTTTTAATTAAGTTATGTGTACTTTATGAAGTGGTCAGCCAGACACATTTTCATATCAATAAAAAAGAAGCTGTGAGTGCTGAGCATAATATTTTAGCATGACACACACACACACACACACACACACACACACACACACACACACACACACACACACACCTACACTGTTTAATAGGACTTTGAATAGCCTCTGGTCCTCAGCAGCTTCCAAATCAAAACCTGCCCTGCACGGCTCCCCTGCAGTCAGTCATCTCCACAGTGGACTTTGCTGCATGTTTTACAAATGTTGGTTTCTCAGGGTGGTCATTTTTGAAAGCACCCGTAACACCTCTAGTCTATTTTACTATTTCCACTGCTCCCCTGAATTCCACTAACCTGACTCTCGCCAGATCCTTGTAGTTCCGCCATGCTCCACCAGAGGCGCTTCGCTGAGCTCCACACAAGAATCTGGAATCGAGAGCAATGCAAACCCAAGAAATAATGAACCAATCAGAATCGCCGGGCGGGATTTGAATTGATGTGATGTAGTGGACAAGTGGCGCTCTCATCAGCAGTTGCAATGTGAGTGGTTGTAGTAGCATGTCAATAAAGGGATGGACAAGTGGTTTATCCAATCATGCGAAAGGATTTTTGAAAACTGAAATACATCTCTTATTGAGCAGTCCCAGATCCTTGTGTGGAACGAAATGCTGCTCTGGTGGATCATGGCGGAACTACAAGGATCTGTCGAGAGTCAGGTTAGAATTCCACTACTCTACTGAACACCAAGCCCCCACCACGCCACGCTGCACCTATCCTCCAATCCCTTTGAGTCTGCGCGTTCAATTCCCCCTTTCCCTCTTCTGTCACTCTAATTATCACACATGCACCCCTGACGGAAAACATGACAGGTTGTCAGCTTCTGCAGACTGAGTTGCACCTGGGCACAGAGTTGAGTAAATCACCTTTTGACTTCCCCCTATTTCTGTCACACATACACAGAGTCCCTGAGGCCGTTCCCATTCTGAGAAAGACAGAAACTCCAGAAAGATCAGTGACCTTGGCCGTTCAATAGGTCCTTTTTCTGCTTCATGGTCACTTTAGTGCCCAAGTCTCAACCAGCTTTGATTCATCATTTGAGTGGTCTAATTTTCTCACCGGTAATTGAATCTCACTGGGTGCACATCACAATCGTGTGAGAGAATTCAATAGTCAATCTCCCCAAGTCTTAAAATGATTGCACCAAAAAATATCAAATTTTGTTTTTGTCCATTGTACTTGCTGTGATGATCTTTTGGCCACAAAGTAGTTCTTTATTGGGGCAACTCTTCACTGCTAGAAATCACGCACATAAATCTCTCCATTTGACTCCACAGAGAGAGTGATAGATGAGGTTATTTACTTGACAATGACACCAAGGTCAGCCATTTTGTGCTCAGGGGCCAACCCAGGCCTCAGTGTCTCTTGAGCGGGTCATCTTAGATGGGGCTTGACTCGTCTGTCTCGCTGTCCGGTGGGTGATTTAAGACCTTTCTCGGGCCAAGCATCTGCTGGCACACGTGAGACATAATTTCTGTCTAACCCCTGACTTCTTGGGGTCACCATTCAGACTCACCATGTCCATGTGGCCCAGCGATACAGACTCGCACTTTATTTAGTAACCTGCCACACCAGAACATTGAGAGGGAGCTCATCAAACGAAAGCCATGGGGTGGGGTGGGGTAGGGTTGGGTGGAACTGCTGTTAGACAGGGAGAGAACTCTGTCTGGCTCTTAACCATTAGCCTGGGGGAGGGGGTAGTTTAGTAGTCTACTGCAGACTACTGAATAAGCTGTGGTATATTTACAGGAGATAAAATAAGAATAATTTGCTTATTCACAAGACAACTAACCACATCATAGGTTTTTTTTAACATATGGGCATGTACAGTATGCATTTTCCCCACTGTCTAATGACTGCATTCCTAATCAAAAGCTTTACAGTTTCACCATAAGAAATAACCCAGTTGTTCGTGGTAGTGATACCATGTGCTGTTTTTTCCCCCCAGTGTTCATGACCTACAAGGATTTGCTCATTGTACTTTGTTAAAGCTGAATTTCCAGTTTTAAAACATCATGTGTAGGCCTATGATATTCTGGGAGATAAATTAGGCCTACCATAAATTTCCATTCAACAAGTAAAGATTAGGAGCTGTCCTCACTAAACATTTCAATTTGATAGCCCCTCCATTGCTTAATTGAGATATCACCTCACACAGGGCAGATGATCTGAGAGTACCCACAGGCAGAAGGGGGTGGTACTGCTACATTTAATTAGGCTACTTACTATTTAAGCCAATAAAGATCTCAATTATTAGCCTAACAGGCATAGCCCACAGTTTGGACTGCATCTGAAAAATTCTTGAGCTCAATTGTCTTTTTGCTTTGAAAAATAAATCAAAATTCAAGATTCTTGTTTGTATTTAATTAAGTATAGTTTTTAAGATTGAGGATCTTAAAAAAAATAACCTACTCTTTTGTTCACAAAGTTGGAACAGATGATGAATTTAGAACCTATTTACACATGTGAGAAAAATAAGGAATTGGAACAGTCATATTTCCCTCTCAGGCAATTAGTATTTCTGGTGACTAGTCCTGCTTTGGATATGAACATAATATATGAGGGAAGAACAACAGGTCTAACTAAATAGCCTAAATGTTGCCATATGGATCCTTGAGATAGCTTTTATTTCCATGCATCTATTTTCAAATGTGTAAATCCTAGACAAAATGCTATTGGTCAACAGCTTATTAACGGACGACAATGCAGGCTGTGTGATTTCTCAGTAGCCTACAGTATTCCATACTTTATCATTATCTCTTTCTATTGACTTTTTTATTTCCTGCACTGAGCACAGAACAGAATTGGATACCTTTTTATCATGCGCATTTGTAATTAACACGACTTAACACTATAGATATTTCAATTCAAATTGGCCAAACGAGTTAAAGTTTTACAATTTTGGTGGCAGAGCCAGGACACCGTCCGGTACATTAACATCTGGAAAACCTTTGCAAATGGTTACCTCATGCATGACTATAAACCGGAGGAGGCAGGGTCTTACGGTGTTAATTGTCCTCTGTGGGAGTGGGTTGGGTCGGGCCATCAGGCCTGAGGATTTATCATGATGTCGGTCTCTGGATAAGAACAATGTCGGATGTGGAGTAACTGTTGCGTTCGCTTTGCGTGCTAGCCTACTTGGAAGTTTACTTTTACTTACTTTTTACTGCACTGTGCCAAGAAAAGGGACAGCATGAAGTGCCTCGCCATGTAAGTCCGCTTTATTTTCCAACAGTAGTCTTCTTCATTAACTATTCTGATTTTCAATTGACCCATTGGCTAATAGTCTAATTGGTTTTCTTTTTTCAGGATGCTGCTGGCTACATTCTGTTCTGGCCATGTTGCTGGATCAGGTAGGTTATGTTTTCTAAATGATTGTTTGCAAACGACTTTTAGTAGGCAACAGATCATGCAATATCCTACATACCAAAAACGTTGTCATTCTTGTTTTGTGAACAGCTTGTGATGGGATGGACTGTGTGAAGCCTAAATCGTCAGAAAAGCCAAACCAGCATGCGGGATATCTAAATCAGTTCAACGAAATGAATTCACTCGCCGACAGCCGAAAGGGCAGCAACACTGACGCCGTTTTACCTTTCACCGGACTCACAGGAAGTATGTAACTTACCGGCATCTTTAACTGTGAAGTTGACCTAGGGCAAAAGTGGATAGGCTACAGCGCACCACTTGAGCTGGAGGCCTCCTGCAAATAGTTTATTTCATTCTGATGATTTTAATAGACTAGCCAGAAACTTTGTTTGAACTGGCTAAGAAATGTACTGTTTATTTGACCTTATGTCTGTCAGTCAAGTAGAATGCCAGGTCCGGTTTATAGAATACAGTACGGTTATGCAGTAAAAAAGCTATTCTTTTCAGCATGTAAACACAGGCTAATGGATATATAGGCTAACCAAATATTTTCTATCTTGTATATTTTTAGGTGCCAAACAAAGTCGCCACTGCTGTAAAAACGGTGGAACCTGCATTCTGGGAAGTTTTTGCGCGTGTCCGCGACACTTCACTGGTCGAAGCTGTGAATATGATGAGCGCGTGAGGTAGGCTAGGCTACAATGATTTTATTGATAACACTGTGCCCATAGAGTGCAATAAAATGTAGTTTTGTTCCATTAATAACCTGTATACTGACAAATGTTCTGTGCGCAGGTACTGTGGTGTTATACCTCATGGAGAGTGGGTTCAGAAAGGATGTTCCTACTGTCGTTGTGGATATGGAGTTCTCCATTGCTTCCCCCAAGTATTCCACAAAGACTGTGGTATGTAAGATGCATATTTTACATTATAGGCCTAAATATGTTTTTGTACCATGGATAATGTGACAGTTGCCTAAATGACCTTCCTTAAGTATTCAGTATAGATGTAATTGTATGGACTGTTTTATCTGAAATCTAAAAATTACATTTTCATTCATTTGAAGTAGACTCTATGATACATTTCCAGTGAGTTTGTGAGAAACACTAGTATAGGTGAAGGTCTTTCCAGCCTGGCTGTGAATAGACCGTGAAGGGAACATTCACACCTGAGTAGTTGATAGAATGTGGACCCTACTATCATCACAGGGTAGCTCCTTTTTTTTTCTTTTACCTGAGGAGACCCACAAAAGATTCCGCAGCAGACTTCTCAAGTTGGAGTATGTGTTAATGGCTGGTGGCCCCCTTATTCAGATTCCTGCTTCATTCATGCAAAACTCTGCTTCTGTTCTCCTCCTCTTTTTGCTTGCAGATGACTCCCAGGAAGTCTTGTGGTTTCACGCCGGTGCTCCCACATTGCTCCGAATCAAGTTTCTCTGGTGTGTGGCTCCTCTTCTTTTGCATCTCATCCTGTGAGGAGAAAAGACATTAGCGGTTTCATCTCGCAAAACATTCCTTTTTTATGTGTGCTGCTTTTTTCCCATTATATCTTTTTTAAACATATCAACAACCACCCGTGACTGTGAAAAAAAATCTCAGAAGAGTCGGTAAGCTGTTAAAGTGCAGAATACGATGGTACTGGGATGAAATTTGCTTCCAGTGGAAGTTCAAGCTGTGAAAATTGAAAGTGCAATTTTAAAGACAGGGTGTCTGTACATAAGATTTTCTTTTTGGATTTTTAATGTGAGCTTTGTTGTCTCTCTGGGTTAACAAAATGAGTTTATTCTGATATTATGCACATGAACGCTCTTAGTGTTTGTAAATCCAAAATGTGTGTAGAGTACAGTATATGTGTGCTGAGGACTGTTTACCTCAATGCTGAATAAGTTTGTATATGATATCATCTACTTTAATTTACCTTTACTTGCCAAAGCTAAATGTTTGTATGACTTCTTATTTGTAACTGAAATGTTTGTTTACTGTTGCTATCAGTGATTTGATAAAACTTCTGTGACCCATCATTGCTGAGGTCTGTGTCACATTCCCCTTATCTAAAATAAACACATAGTTTTGGCAGTTAATCACAGTGGCTAATGTTTCTGCATGTGGTGTGTGTGGAATGGCTTGCATTTGGTTCTGTTATCTTCACAGATTCCATTGTTGTTGTGTTTTAGATTTTTAATTGACCAGATTCCCACTATCCCTTGAGCAGAGGTATGTTTTGAGCAAACACAGAAAAGGCAACGGATAGTCAGGAAAACCTTGCCTGGTTCAAGATCTTAAAGATCTGATACAAATATTGGTACAAATTTTGGCTCCAAGCTAGCAAATTTAATTGTATCGGATTAGACCAGGCGAGATGCTAATGGTCCAACCCGATTCAATGATAACATGCTAATTTGGAGCTAAAAGTGGTATTGCCAGACACAGAGAAGGACTGGATGAAAAGGAGAAAGGTATGGCTCAATTAATTCACTCTAGGGGAGATGGAAAATGAACATATTTCCACAAATGGTGGCGTGTTGCTTTAAGGGTAGATATATGGATATTGGATAAAATAGAGTTTGTTGAGGAAAAACATTGGCTGACATGGCACACCTGTGAGAGTGTATAGGTGAAAAGTTTTTTATATATATATATATATATATATATATATATATATATATTATTGACAAGTGGAGGGTGAGATTGTGTTGTGCTCATCTTTGAGTTCAGTTTGGTCATAGTGTCAATTTGTTTTTCAAATGTTCTTTTTTTCCCAGTGAGTCCAGGACTCACTCTGCAAGTTAGAAACTGGATCAAAGGACTTGTCTGGTTTCTGTTTGTTTGTGGATTGTGGACTGTTTCCCCTCTGAAAATGGACAGTAGTTTTCCTGTATCCTGATTCATTAACATATCAAAGCTAAGCTTTGTGGGTGCACCCAACATATCCACATACCTGATTCTCTGGAGACAAAAGCCTTGTTATGAGACAATCTATGCCAGTTTCTTGTGAATAGCTGTATTTCTGATCAAATATGTAAGGAAGGCACAGAGTCACAGGGGGCTCCAGCATCCACATCGTTAATATGCCTTTGGGGAACTGAGTTTAGGTCTGACCAGTGGTTATTTCCTGGTCCCACACTCCTCTCTCTCCCCTTCATTTTCTATCACTCTTAACAATGAGTCACTGAAACAGGTTGGTCCTAAGATATACCCCTAAAAAAGACATAGTTTTACTAAGTCTGTCGTTTACTTTGAGCATAAAACATAGCCTTTTGGGGGGGTGGTGGGGGTGATAGATAACCTCAGAACACTTGCGCTGCACCTTGTGCCTGTTCTCTCTACTATAGTTGTGAATGTAATAAGGGGCTCCAGACCGACTGGGCTCACATTCACCTCAAAGGAGATTAAAAGGTACGGCTGTGTTGTAGGAGCCCAGCAGCTGTCTGCTCTGAAAGGCCCCTACCCAGCTTGGGCTCTTTGCCTCAGATGTCCTCCCTGTATAGGGCCATATCCCCTCTCTGCATTGCCAGCGCCCCACTGGCGCATCATAGGGGAATCAATAGCATCACTCCTGAAGCCTGAGCCTTTGGAAAAAGTCTTTGTGGAGCATGCAAGGAGCCATCCTGCCTTTATCTGTAAATGCTTTTGGGAAATGGCTCCACATTAGTGATTACACAATCAGTTCTGCTGGTAGAAATAAAGCGGTGGGGGGTGAGGGGCTTGCTGATGTTTGTATGCTAAATGAGATGATGCGTGGGGCACTGTGTAGCTGTTTTGGTGTGGACAGCACTGACTTCTTACAGTCTCGGATTTCAGAAGATACTTAGTAGTGTTGTTGGTGGATCCTGTGTGGGATTTTTGTTTTTTTGTTGTGTCTGGACAGTACAACATGCTAAAATTACAGCACAAAGATTATGATTTGGATCAGAGGTGACTTCTGTGCAGAGAAAGAGTGTTAACGTGTACAGTAAATGTGTACAATACTGCCTTGATGTGTTTAACATTTTTTGAATGTTTTGAATGATATGTAGGCTTGATCACTGAAAAGAATGTATTCAACATGATGGGAAACAAGACAGGAGACATGACTCACACAGAACACAAAGTACATGACATGACAAAGGAGACACTTGGGTGAAGGTTTTGCCTGCCTAACACAGACACTGGAGGATTCTCAAGTATGGGATAACCACCAAGCCCACAACCTCATTGTTTTTTTTCTGGTCTAAAGCATTTGAGACAGATTTGAAGATAACATGAACTTCTCTTTATTCATCTGAATTACGGTGATTAGTTACATGAAAGCTGCTCATGCATAGTAATGGAACAAGAAATTGATAAAAGTGGAAAACCCTTCCTCCCATCTTCGTTCTCTTCACCTCTGGCTGTCTCACATTTTCATCTCATCCTCCCTTCCCTCCCTCCCTCCTTCCACCCCTCTCTGTCTCTCCATCACTCTCCCTTTCTGTTCTCTCCAAAGGATTGGAGAGGGCCATTGGGCTGTGCTGTCCTGTGTTGTGTGTTGGTTCGTGTGGCAGTAGCAAATGCCTCTCTGGCGTGGCAGTAAACAGGGCTGGGAAGGGTAAACAGGAGAAAAGCCATCAGGGGCTTGTCAGCAGGCCCCTGTGCTGGGACTGAAGACAGCCAGAGGACCCCACTAATGTGTGTGTGTGTGTGTGTGTGTGTGTGTGTGTGTGTGTGTGTAGGAGGTAGAAGGGGGATGGGTGTGGGGGGGGGGGGGGTGGTAATCGAAGGGGGGTTAACAGGAGAGTGCTGTCTGACTTAAACTCACACAACAGACAATGCAATATATCACGGTGGCGGGAGCTTGTGTTTACCCTTAACAAGCTGAGAGGGGGGCTGGGGCCGCAATAGGCAGCAGAAGCAGCAGCATCAGTGAAGGAGTTAGAAAACAGGTTAAACCGAGGCTGTGCAGAAATGAACGACCACTACAACAACAACTATGGGCCGTGTAGTGCACACCTATGAGGCAAATCTATTTTGGTGTTTATCCGCTATCACTGTGTACTCTTTCTCTCTCTCTCTCTCTCTCTCTGTCTGCCTTTTCTCATTGCCTTATGAGGATGCAGGGGCTTATCTTGGGGAACTATCTCCACAGACCTCTGCTTTCCCAGGGCCATCTGGTTTCCACACAGCTGGGCAAACCTTTGAGGAGATCCACGTATCAAGGGGTGATAAGGACCCTGACACCAAACTCCTCCGAACCAGATATCCAGTTTTTATCTGGCAGACCCAGGTCCACCCCCCCCCATCCCATCCCTCCCATCATGCTCAAAAACAGGAGCCTTGAATTCTTAAGCCACCCTAAAGCTGAAGCTAACCACCTACGAGCAAACTACTCTGTGCAGAGAGGGAGAGGATGTCTGTTCAATAAGATTCAACAAGAGCAGCGATTTCTTAATACACTGGGGGATATATTTTTTACATATACAGTGTGCTGATGCGAGAGAAAGTTAGAGAAATTGGGGGGAAATGAGAGAGGGAAATCCAAAGATTGTTACAACAGGACAAAATACAGAAAGCATTTTTTTTCTTTCTCTGACTCATGAATAGAAAAATAAAGAAGATGAATCCAGAGCAAGGAGAGAACTCAGAGAGCAACAGGATGAAAAATAAGACCTATAGTGCAAGCAGTGAGAGAAGGGATGCTGGTAAGAATGGAGTGGGCAGAAAACGCCACACATCAGATTGACAGAGAGAAAGAGAGACAGAGAGAGAGGGAGAGAGACAGAGAGAGAGAGAGAGATATCAGAAAGGAATGAAAGTGAAAAGTGATGTGGGCAGAGGGACTGAATGAGAGTGTGTGTGTGTGTGTGTGTGTGTGTGTATGTGTGTGTGTGTGTGTGTGTGTGTGTGTGCTTGCGTGTGTGGCGTATGGGAGTGGGGGAAGGGTAGGCTACGTGGTGATCACTCCAGCAAAAAGAGAGGAGTGCTGTGATTCTGTGACTGATGAGTCCTCCTTCTGATTGCTCAGCCTGAACGTTCCGGAACCCTCTGCATCACAGGTTACAGGACCTGTCCCCTCCCTTTTGCTTCCTCCAGCTAGTGACCACTGTACACTAATATACCCATCCTGTGGCAGAGGCCATAAAACCTCACAGTATTTACCTAGTGCCTGATGAACACATCCAGACGCAAGACGCTATGCCTTGGGATAGCCAATAGTGTCAATTATGAGACTAGAATGGTTTCATAATGGCTCCATGATGGGTCTCTTAACCTGAAGCCATTCAAGGAATTTTACAGAATGTTCAGACCCTTTATGGTTCTAATCGCCTGTCCAGACTATATGATTTTTTTTGTCGCTCGCGACTGTCGTTTACGATCTACCATGTCACACTATATGACTTTAGGACCATAAGAGACTGTCTGCGTCGTGGTCAGGAGAGTGGCCACATACACCGACAGCATTGCTTGTGTTAGCTGGTGAGGAGTTCCGCACGAATGTTTCATGATTGTCAACAGAGAGTTTAGAAGGAATATTTAAGAATCTTTGTTGTCAACAATGAAAATGTCATCCAACTCCTGACAAAATTCTGACATGCCATGTGACATTGTGACACATTTAATGTCGTGCCCGACTGTTCAAAATCGGATACGACAATTGGTTACGACAAATTTGGGGCAAAATTGGGCTGAAATTGTATAGTCTTACCAGACCATAAGACATACTGTTTGATTTAAAACTACAGTTGATGGGGAAAAAATAACATTGCAACTGAAATTGTACCTTCACACAAAATAGCCTTGTGAGATTCTGGCCTTGAAGACAGACATGCACACACACACATTCCAGCCTTCACACTCGTTAAGCCTTTGCACAGTTTTTATACCTATTTTCATATGAATGTGCTATGCCTTCTGCACATCTCAAAAATATCCTGTTAAACAATAACATTTCCTTGCAGTCAAGGTAGCCAGTTCTTTGAACAATTTACAGGAAAACTAATTGACTTAAGTCAGACAAATGAGCTTTCTTTAGCATCACAATTAGCCACTTTCTAATTTGTGGGAATGGTGGGTCACTATCACCATCACCACAACAAAGCACTCAAGATAGTGACTGTTCACAGTTTAAATGACTTCAGTGGCTTTTGGTATTCTCTGTCAATGCATCCTCACTTACTGTCTGGAGACTTATGCACACAGTCAGGAAGCCCTGGCTTCAGTAACACCAGACAAAGAGAGAGAGAGATGGCAGATTTATATGCCAAGTTTAGTCTAATATTTTTCAGTGTCAACTCCATGTAAAATTGGCATTAAAGTGCTGCAGTGTTGTTCTTTGTCTCTTGAAGACAAATATCCTTGGCATAAACATTTGCTTTGAGGTCTTTGAGTAAACATCTTCAGATATGGGGTGGGCTTACTGTAAACAGGGCATGAAGATAGGAGAGAGGCCAGACAATCACTTCATCATGTCCGGCGCTTGTCTATAAATGGCAGTAATCGTTCATGCCATTGAAAGATGTGGGCGAACTGTTGTGGCTTACACGGAGTGATGTACGATGCCTTAGTGAGAGCGAGTGTGTGTGTGTGTGTGTGTGTGCTGCCACATGGATTTTTGTTAACACCCTGCTTGCACTGCAGCCGGTATCCATGACTCACTTCAGAGCGCTGATGCACTAACACTGCCACCTACTGACCGGCACACAGGAGAGAATTGATTGGCTGTAGTGGCACTGGTGGCTCAAGGGACAGCGAGTGAGGGCTTACGAGTAAGTCCTAATAAGTAGCCATCACAGAAGTTGTAAATACAAGGATCTCACTCCATTGTTATGTAAAAAGAAAGTTGATGGGCAGCAGATTTGAAATGAATTGTTGGACTATTGTAATACCAGATTTCACACATCTCTCTAGCTCCCTCTCTCTCACACACATACATACATACACACACACACACACACACTCAAACACACATACACATACACACACACACAGTGTAATCAGTAAGCAGTAGTAGATGGCATAATGGATGTTTTTCTACAGCCCTTCTTTCACAATGACATTTTATTAGCAACTAGGGTGACCAGATAACCCTGATCTCTGTGGACAGTCACCGATTTTGGTGGTCTGTCTCCGGTAAACGACAACAAAACCCACTTTGTCCTGGATGTCTGAAGCTAAAACATAATAGATGTCTGAAGCTAAAACTTATTTTCACGATTTTGACTGTAGAAATAGGAATGTCCCTGTTTCTCAAGAAAGATTCTGGGAAATGTCCCTGACTTTCATCTCACACTGTAAAAAATGATTTGTAATGGTTACATGTACTTGAAAAATGTGTGGAAACTCGTTGCCTTGAATAAAGTAAGTAAAGATTACTTGTCTCTTTCAATATATCTTTACCATAACTTGAAAGAGACTAGTTATGGTTACTTAACTTGTTTGAGGCAATGAGTTTCCACACATTTTTCAAGTAAGCATTGCAAATCCTTTTTTACAGTGCAGAGGGCACTGAGGAGGCAAGTCAGATTTGTTAGATGTGTAGAGGCACGTAATAGAAGAGGTATAGTAGCACTCTAGGATTAACCTTTGAGCTTCTCAGTGGTGTAGAGAGATGACCTTTTTGGGCTTACCAGTACATGATATACACTGTAAAAAAAGGATTTGCAATGCTTACTTGAAAAATGTGTGGAAACTCGTTGCCTCAAACAAGAAAAGTAACCATAACTAGTCTCTTTCAAGTTATGGTAAAGATATATTGAAAGAGACAAGTAATCTTTACTTACTTTATTCAAGGCAATGAGTTTCCACACATTTTTCAAGTACATGTAACCATTACAAATCATTTTCTACAGTGTACAAAGACCACACAGAGTGATTTAAAGGTGGGGTGGAAGATGTTTTTCTAGAATACTTATACTATGTTGTTTAAAATCCCCTCACCTCCCAATTGCTACCAGCTCATCAAACGCAAAAATAGAAAATTTTAGTCATCTGTTGAATAGACAGGAATGAAAAAGTCATCAATCATCAATCATCCAATCATTTAACCGACCCATCAAAATGTCTATCAAACTCACCTGCCATTTTTCCCCGCTGGCATGGTTTCAGAGGGGAAGTGGGAAGAAAGGGGTTTGGATTTGTGGATTTGAATTGTGCATTTTCAAAATCGTCACCTTCCTAATACAATCGCCGAAGTCATTTTTCAGGAATGACAAAAACTTAACTAAAAATACTACTTTTAGATGATTTGGGCAAAAACAAAATTATTACATAAATGACGTAGGCTATTATTTTATGAAGGTGACAAAATGTAGTTTCCTCAAACTGTTTCTCCATTATCTCCTACCCTACCTGTAATGGATTGATAACGACACAACGTCATGACAGCAGGTAGGTGGTAGGTGTACTATGTGGGCTGTGCAGTAAGCTATATAGCATAACAATACACATATTTGGGAGACAGTGTAGGCTGGTGGGGTTTATATAAAGATCCTCTCAAGATGCCAGTTAGGAACACCAAACGCCCAAACATTCGCCCATCCACTCGGCTTCTTTCATACGTTTCTGTGAAGCTGTCTGTCAGTCTCTTTTCCAAATTGGACGAGAAATCCACACATCTCTTTGTTTGGAATTTTTGAAGTGGCGGGGGGAGATGGCAGAAGACTGGCAGTCCTTTATGTTCAAAACACTTTATAGTTCATCAAAGCGCCGCCTGTCCCCAGGGCCGTCACTGTGATGACAGCAAAATGGTGGGACGTACAGGAAAATCGAGACAGCTTTTTAGTTGGCGGTACAAAATAACCCTGCTCTGAAGGGCTTGTGTGTGTGTCTGTGTGTGTGTGTGTGTGTCTGTGTGTCTCTGTCTGTGTGTGTGTGTGTGTGTGTGTATACTGTAGACTCTGTGACACTGAGTGACACTGATCCAGATCAAGGCTTTATATGTGGGTGTTGGTGCTGTGTGTGTGAAAGAGAGTGTCAGAGTGGGTATGAGAGAGAGAGAGAGAGAGAGAGAGAGAGAGATAGTCTGACAGTGATCCTGAATTTTCCCTCCTCTTTGGAGGATAGGATATTCCCGACATCACCTAGAAAATATGGACCCGATTAAATCATTCTGGGCCAGCCACCCGGCTATTCATAACCTGAGTGCGGGATCACGCTTGTCTGAGCGCAGCTGTGCCACACACACACACATACTCACACTCACACACACAATCAGACTCCCATACAGAAACTAAGTCATACACACACACCGTATACACACATTTTCACACTCACACAGTCACACACAGAAACTAAGACACACACAGTCACACACACAAACACACACACACACACACACACACTCACACACACACACACACACACACACACACACACATACACAGAGGGAGCCTGCCCTGCCTCTGTACTTTGACATGATAAACACACCGGAGAAAAAGCTGCAGCCAGCGAGTGGATCGGCGGAGCAATGTCTCCGCCGTTCACGGTTCATCAGCACGATAAAAGCAGAGGCCCCTGTGAAAGCTGTCTGGATGCTAATGCAGCGCAGCGTCGGGGGCACAGGTGCCAGGGCCGGTCTCTTTTGGAGCGCCGGGCTGCCACAGAGCCGAGGAGGGGAGGGGAGGAGAGGCAGAGGCAGAGGGCAGAACGAATGAGAAAAAGAGAAGAAAATAAAACAGACAGGAAGAAAAAAACGAATGAACGGAATGATGTGAGCAAGAAAGAAGGAAAGAAAAACTAAGAAAGAAAGAAAGAAAGAAAGAAAGAAAGAAAGAAAGAAAGAAAGAAAGAAAG
>JASCQY010000078.1:12161873-12183882 GCA_030264315.1 Sardinella tawilis | reverse complement strand
CACACACACACACACACACACACACACACACACACACACACACACTCACACAAACTCACACACACACACACACACACTCACACACACACACTCACACACACACACACACACACACACACTCACACACACACACACACACACACACACTCACACTCAGTCTCTCATGCTTCCCTATCAGATATAGACAGTCACTCACAGATGTAGAGGCAACACTCATAGAGAGGGCAGTGACTGGCCTGAGCCTTCCATGGCTAAGGATGTGTGTTGATCTCTAACCTCAACCGTGCATCTCCTCATTCACTGGTAAGCAAGTCTTCATAACAATCCTGCCTCACTGTCCGCTGCACAGTCATATTAATTGATGATGGATATTCATATTGCTTACATATGCTGACACACAGCATTTTTTATGCTCTGCTAGGTATGTTGTGCGTGTGTGTGAGTGTGAGTGTGTGTGTGTGTGTGTGTGTTAGTGAGGGAAAGAGAGACAAAACTTTTATTGAGTTGAAGTAATTTATTCTAAATGTTCTGAAAATATTGAAGCAGTATGGCAAAAATGTGCCCAAAGTGATTTATCATTCATATCTCTGACATATCAAATAAGTTCTATATCTGCCACCGAGGTGTGTTAACTTTCACAGATCAGTTGTGAGCTCCAGCTGAATTATTCTGACCTGATTAAACTGTACCTTTTATCCACCTAAGTGAAACTCTGCCTCAGCAATTTATCCTCATTGTTCCAGGAAATGAATTTGGCTCGAATCCACGACAAGCACAAGCTGAGAAACTTCTGGGAGCGGAAGATTGAGAGCCACAGTCAGATGACGGGGAATGAGGAACTCAGAATGAAGAGAAGTGCTCTATCAAAGTTGGTATCTTCCTCATCGAGGCAACAGCCATCACTAATATAATTTTTTTCCCTCTCTCCCTGTTGTGCAGAAAACGCTCTTTTATCATAGAAGACATTTCTGCCAGGGGGGAATGTGCTTCTTTCAAGTTTATAATAGGATAGAGGACCACCATAATTGCTAAAAAAGAGTTAGGATCATAAAGTAGGACAACACCAACAGAGAGAGAGAGAGAGAGAGAGAGAGAGAGAATGTTTTGGGTTTGGGTGGGGTCACTGACAACTGCATGAAAAGGTAATTAATTTAAATTTCAGCTTCTCTCAGTTTTCAGCATTACTTTATTCACTGACACAATAACAAAAATTCTTCATTAGCATTAGCTATACTGATGTTTATGCATGTTTAGTCAACTCAACATACAAAGCTACAGCTTTAATCTGTATGTATATGTAATGTATATTTTGATGGTGACATATTTCTGAATGTGTGGGTCAGGGATACAGACCCGAAAGGGTCAATAGATATTTCTTCATTCCCTGTCTCTCCAATGATTACAAGAATAATCTGTATATTTTTTTACCTCCCTCCACCCCTAGCTTACATCCCAGAGGAAAAAAAACTATCTGTAGTTGCATTTTCAGGAAATGAACCTTTGACCTTGTGATCTCTGCGAGATTGGCAAAGAGTGAAGTTATCACTTTTAAGTGAGACGTTTTCAGGCATGATCTCACATTTCACTTCTTTTAAAAAAAAGGTAAACAAGTGTTAATGAGTGTAAATGCATCTGACAAAACTTTGTCTCGCAGGTTGGTGGTGTGATTCCTAGATTGCCGTCTGGTATTGTCGACCGGCAAGCAGTGTCTGACTTTCTCAGAACTGCTGTTCTGATGTCTCACATTTCTTGCTGTTCTGTAGCGTGCTGGTCTGCACGGCCAGCAACAGGGAGGGTAAGGTCAGCAGGGATTAGAGCTCACTCCAGGGTACAAATGTTTGGTAATCCCCCCGCTCCGGACCTCAGACTAATCAATGGGAATTTGTAGCCTTTGGAACTGCTGGATGAGAGACAAGCTGGCTTATAAGCGTGTAATGAATATATAGATTGTTCACACAAGAAGAACTGCAGTGCGCAACAAGGCAAAGGGGCACTGGTGTTTGAGTGTGTGTGTGTGTGTGTGTGTGTGTGTGTGTGTGTGTGTGTGTGTTTGATAACTGGCATAACACCAAGACAAGCTCCAAACTCCAAGATGGGTGTGTATTTTTATATTTAGTCCAACATTCACACACTAGCATTTGTGTGTGTGTGTGTGTGTGTGTGAGAGAGAGAGCGAGAGAGAGAGAGAGAGAGAGAGAGAGAGAGAGAGAGAGAGAGTATTAGACAGTCAGACAGAGTTAATTTTATAGTTACAAAGTTCAGACAGCTTTGCTTTAAATCCGCCTTTGTTTTTACGGCCGATGCGCTGCACCCCCTGCAATGCAGCATGGGATTGTGTCCTGGAGGCATGGAGGATGCCATTGTCCCTAATTAACATTCCCTGTTGGGTGTTGACAGACATACGGGAGGTGTGATTGGGATCATATGTCATAGCCACAGCAAGCTGATGGGAACAACAGAGGTCCAGACTAGGTGATACAACGTTAATCAGTCAAGGAAAGAGACGTTCCTTATTAAATTCTCTGTAAATAAGTTTTGCTCAGCATAAATGGGAAAAGTGTTAGGCATTGTGAAAGCGTTCTGAGGATACGGCAGCGAGCCAAGCTGACTTTTATTTATGGCAAGCATCACAACACAAAATCACCTTTCTGTTTATGTTTTATCTATCAGTCTTTCTTTACACCATATACAGAACATATAATAGCCTAACCATACATACATCACATTGGATAGGCCAAGTCAGGTGCTCACAGGTTCATTACACTGGACGAGCCCCACCCTTCTCACTGCACACACAGCCAAAAGGAAATAAAACTGATGATGCTAATTGTGCAAAAATAGCACAAATGAAGAAACTGGCAGATGACAACTCCACGACCACACCTAATCAATGAGTTCACTTGTCCATTCACAGTGTCCCAGAGTTCAAAGTTCAATCTTTGGGATTACAGTGGGTGTTCCTGACCAATGTCCCGTATGCACCAAAGTTGCCCAGGAGGATTTTTTTTTTACTATTTTTAAATTTTATAATTTTATTTAACACAAGTTTAACATAAGCCACTTTACATTAATAGTTAACTTTACGTTAGTTGCTTTATCATTTCATGTTTTTAGTTATTGTCTATTGGTCTTTGCTTTTATTATTATATGAATCTAAAGCACATTTGTACCACATCTATGTATGAAATGCGCTATATAAAAGTATTTGCCTCGTCTTGCCTTGTTGCAGTGTGGTGTGCTGACTTACTGTACCAGGCAGACTCTCCTCTACTTCTCTCACAACAGGTTACGCGAGGAGTGGGTTGAGAGGCTGAAGGTCCGTAACCAGCACCTGGATGTTCTCCATGAGGAGCGCGTCAAGAAGGCCCAGAGGATTCACCGTGGGCTGGGGATGTAGACCCACATCCACTTCCTGACACTTCCTGCCCCGACTCAAGGCCAAGACCACCAGCAGGCCTCACACTCTCACAAAGTATTTTTACACTTTAAGAAAATAAATCACAATTTGCTTTGTGGAAAAGAAGCATGTTGCGGTCAGACTGTGTAATGTGAGTCATATGAAGGTGAAAAAGAAAGTTTGAATCTGTGTATCCCAGGGGAATAGAAAGAAATGAATGATCTTAAACTCACTCATGTCATGGTGTGCCAACATGACACTTGGCTCACACCTGTCAGGAGTGCTCCAGTCAAGGTGATACTGTTGACTCTAATAGGGGTTATTGATGGTATAAATGTCCCTGGTGTTTGATGCGAGAGATGAATATGGCAACGGCGCAGCCTTGTAGTACAGCACAGGCCTGAAAAAGAAGCTCTTGCTCAGCAGTCTTTCTAACACATCACCCACTGACCCTTGTTATTCATTTGTCTGAGCAGGCTGGCAGGAGTTATTGCTGGATATTAACTCATTCAACACCACGACAGGTTTAGATACACTAACACACACACAGAGAGAGAGAGAGAGAGAGAGAGAGAGAGAGAAAGAAAGAAAGAGAGAGAGAGTGTATGTATTGTATATTAATGTAAACATTCTCATTGTGTTGAAAACAGCTGTCACCACAGCAGATCCCTGATGTAACTATTGTTACTATGGACACCCAGCCAACAGTTCACCAACATCTGAAACAGCGCTGACTGACCCACAGAGATGGGCGTAAGGAAAGATGATCAACACAGAGACTAAAGCTGTTTGGGAGGCACAAGCTGTTAAAGTTGTCTGCCATAGCACCACTTTAAATCCAATATGTTGGATAAATAGGCTTCAATAAAGCAGTCAAATTGAGATTAAAAAAAAAAAAAAAAAATCCTAAAGGTTTTCAAGCGCATCGGTGAAAAAAGGAATTATCTCTTCATCTTATCTACAAATATGTTGACATTTCCTGACAAGAAAGCAAAGTCATTTCCCCATGTGCAATTACAATGAGACATCCTTGATACATTTCACTGAATAAACAGCGATGAGATCACATGCATGGTCTTATCTCTCACCACAGCCACTGTATCTTTTGCCCTCTCTGCTGGCCAAGAGCAAAACCTTATCATAATGAAAGGGTTATGATGGCAGGTGTTAACTAGAAAAAAACTATGACATACATGTGAATACATGTTGTTAAATGTCAGCTTTCTCACCTATTCTACCATATTAATTCCTTGTTATCAGAACAAAAAAAAAAAAACATGTCAATGAAAACAAACTTGAACTTATTCGTGTGGTTTTTGGGGACAGGGTGGGGAAGTTTACAGAACTAATTTTAACTGACTGCCTGGAAAATGTGAGAATATTTTGTTGAATGTGTGCAAAGTGCAAAAAACATTTCCAGAAACAGAACGGAAAATAGACTCAGCATCTTTGGGAACAGAAAGAGGAACATAATGATGCAGTGGATCATCACGTTATCCAGATGCAGTTTCTTTTTTTCACAGAATTTCCTCATAAATAACCACTGTAATGTCAAACAGCAGAGAGCTTACAGTGGATCATAGGTCACTCACCCCACATCTTAACAACATAAGCAGCAAGTAAACAACCATTGCTCCGCGCAAGAATTGGTGCTGTGGGAAATGATGATATCAGTTCTGTTCCATACCACAGTTGAGTGTGTGTAAATAGCCTACATCTGTTTTAATTTGATTGATGACAGTAATTAAGAGGCCTGACAAAGTTGTGAATTAATGTGCCTTTGTATGTGTAAGTGAATGTGGCGTTCATTCACATAAGTAACTTCTTTCTACTCTGGCTCCATCTAGTGGCAACACACAGTAAGCTCTAGAAATATGTCATTTAATAGAGACATGTAAACAACTGTGAAAAAATTGCACATCATACACCAAGATATACAACAGAAACAGTAATACTAACACTAATAACACTATCTAATAGCACTAATACTTATAACACTATACTTGTATAGCTATTAATTAAGGTTCAAAATGATCTAACAGAAAAGGCATGCAATACTGTGATGTCTCAGTGTCCCCCCTGACTTGATAAAGTGGCATCTAATGACTGGGTCACATATTTTCTAAGTGACGGTTAAGACTTTCCTTCCTTTCCAACCCCATGTAATGATATCAAGATAAGAAATAGCTTCTGTTTCACACAGGGGCCTAAACAAGAGTTAAGAGTTATGCGCATGCCTCTCACTTTAGTAACACCCCTGCCCTACCCCCACCCCATTTCTGATATACTATCAGGTCAGTTCATTAATGTCTACTACATTCTCTTAAATATACAAAAGGAACAATATAAATTCAACAAGTGAGTCCTTTTTGAAAGCCAGTTAAACTTGTGCCACTGAGGAGGTTGTGTGGGTGATGCGTGATGACATGGCCTTGGAGGGCATGTAGGAGTGGGTGGTGTCCTCGCTGAATACATTCTCCAGGATTCTCTTCAGCGACAGGCGAACCTTCTCCTTAAAGTCCTGACCCATGAACACATACAGGAGTGGGTTGAGGCAGCTGTTCACATAAGCCAGGGCAATGCTCAGCTGGTCCAGGAGCATCACCAGGCCCTCATCCTTGCCAAACTCCCTAGCCAGTCCCAAGGCATGATAGGGCAGCCAGCACACGAAGAAGGCCATAATCACAGCAACAATGATCTTGAAGGCTCTTCTGGAGCGGAAGCTACTGCTTCTCACCCTGACGGTGATGAGGATGTAGGAGATGAGGATGAGGAAGAGGGGGATGAGGAAGCCCAGCGAGAAGCGAATCATCTGCATGCCGCCCATGAGCGACTCGGAGAGACTGTCATTCCGTGGGATGTCATAGGTACAATGGGTCAGGTTTGTATGTGGCTCAGTTACTGTGGCTCTGAAAATCATCGATGGCAAACTGAGCAGGAGAGCCAGAACCCATGCCAGTCCACAGAGGGCCCATGCCAGCGCCAGGCTACGGTGGTTTTGAGCCCAGACCGGTCGGACCACCAGCACCAGGCGATCCAGGCTAATTAATGCCAGGGTGAAGACACTGGCAAACATGTTTAAGATGACAAACGGGGGAATGATCTTGCACATGACGTTCCCGTACGGCCAGCGGCTCTCCAGCAGAGTGTCAGAAATGGAGAAGGGTACAGTGAGGCAGCAGAGAAAGTCTGCGATGGCCAAGTTAATAAACCACACAACATTCACAGTCCTCTTCATTTTCAAGCCCGCAATCCACAGAACAAAAGCATTACCGGGGACACCGAGGAGGAAGGTAAGGCTCCAGATGATGACAGAGATAATATTCATAATATTCTCAGCCTCTGACACTGTGGTTGTATTTTCGTAGTCATAATAACCATATTCAGAATCATATGAACTATTAAAGGTGTTGTTGTATGTCTCCTTGGTTGAATTTCCATAGTCATAATAGTCTTCATTTGTCTCAGGGAAGCCAAAGATATCTTCCATGTTTGCTGCTGAAAGGAAACAAGGGATCATATAATGTCATGTAAGCTTCAAGTAGAATACTTAGAGAAATGTGTAGTTTTCTTCTTTCCAGACACATAACAAAAGTTTTTTTTTTTTTTTTTTAAAAAAAGCTTGGTACAGACAATGAAAGCATAATATCATACTCAAAATTTGAAGTTTAAGAGAATTTCAACTGATGTTAGTAAGTACTTCATAAATTTCCAGAAAATTAATAAAATAGGCAGACCAATGGAGAACTTTAATGGGAACAACTGAGCTGATAATCAATGTGACTTGCTTGAGAAATTAATTATTTGAGAATACCACTTAAAAACAACATGCAATATTAAAATCTAGTAGGACGTATGAACTAGGGACTTACCTCGTTTGACTCGAGATCTGTTGTGCGTTATGTCACCAACTCGTCGCCCAAGAAAAGCCAGCTGAGCTGACGAGGGTAATGAGAATGACAGGAAATCCTCATTTACGCTGCACCATTTCATGTACTGTGTAAATGTTTTGATGACTAACACTTCAGGCATGCCACAGAAATACAGGACCTACTGTAAAGCCTTTGAAATAATTTTTTATCATTTTTTATTTTGAAGTCACTACAGTCTTCTGAGTACATTAGGCTGAAAATCACACTTTTGAGCACAGTTTAGTACCATTTCTTATTAGCCAGTATTATGCAGGCTGTGTGGTAGTTTTTTTTGTATTGAGGAGCTGTATAAAAAATGGCTTCACTAGATGTTTTAAAGATCCCGGACTTGTGCTTTAAATATTAGACATGTTGTTGGCTGTGTTAGGATATTTAGGGAAAGTTTTGTCACAAATAATTGGAAGATGACCTGTTCGTAAATGCTAAGGTTAAAATATTGGCTTATAAAGAAATTAAATGTACGTATGTCTCTGTGTTGAACTTTGTCACTAGTTACTGTCTGCCAAAAGGAGATTAAGGGGTTATTGTGTGTTTTGGTCAGTGGATACACCCTACAAGAGTGCAACAGCCATATTCTTAGAGATTTCACAGGATAGAATCAACCCCTGAAAGAAACCCCTTATGGTTAGGCCAGAATATATTCTAAATACCACCTTAGTTTTATTTTTAGAAGTATTACATTTTGTTTGCATTTGCAAGTACTGTGTTGGTGAAAAACCGTTTCACCACTTCCTTATCACCACAGCCTAGGCTACTTGCAACCGGCGAATGTATTCGCAAGTTTCAGTGCGAGTCCTTAGGTTTGGTAAATACTTGCATTGCAGTGCGCATTTGAGAGGGTGTGTTACCCAAACCACTGCCTGAATTAAAATGATGACCTACTTGTAATTAAAGGGTGGGAAGATGAGTTGTTTTGTTGTTCTTCTCAATGCAAGATGTATGAAAAGTCTGTATTGATGGAGGGCTGAAGTTATGACTGTCTCTCTGGAGATGGGATGAGGCCAGCAGGAGGGTCAACCAGTTTCCAAAGGACTGTTCTCGGAGGGCCGCTCTCTGGCTGAAGTGAAGGCTGTCTCTGTGGAACTTTATCCCATCTCCACATGGGATTACTGTAGATCAGCCAGAGTCCTTTGAGTTACCAAGACTCTTCTCCCCGGCTGCTGAATTTAGCCATGTGGCCAGTTCTAGGAGTTCTCCTGGTTGTCCAAAACACTTTGAAATGCAAGGCCTAATACAGAAAGATATGTGGCTTTCCAAAACATGGCCAATTTAATTCAACGCAATGAAGGTTTAGACTGACCTGTATAAAAATAAAATGCTTGCCGCAAGTTTGCAGTTTAGTTTGCCAGAGAGTTTGCTGCAAGTTTCCATAATCGGCCACTAGTGGAAAACCTGCGGCAATCATCTGGCAACAATGACAGTTTGCCACAAGCAGTGAATGTATTTGCCGTGGTCATTATGGGGTACCGAGTGTAAACTGAGGAGGAAATTCTCATTACTGCTCAAGTTGCGCAGAATCTGTACCTCATTCATATCTATATAGCAATGAAATAGTCTCCTATTTGGAGCAATCACAAACATCTCACAGTGTGGTAAAAAAACAAGTTAATCATATACAAACTGTGGAGATATTCACAAAAGTAAAAGGTATGCTAAGGTTCAGATGATTGATATGAGCGTATTTGTGTAATCCAATGGACAAACCTGAGACAATAATGCACCAAATGTTAACGTTTATTATGTGGGTTTACAATTTGTAAATTTAAATGCTTCATTTTAAATACCCATCAACCAACTTTATTGCATGAGGAAAAAAAAACATGATCATTCACACAGTTTATTTTTTGTTTTTCAACAGAAAATTTTATCCAGCTGTGCGCTTATGCAAATACTGTTTTATGGGGGTGATGTTGACGTAAAATTGTCTTAAGAAACAGAACCAACACCAAAACCTACAGGAATTGTTTAATTTTGAAATGTAATCATTTAGAGATGGTTTGAAATTATAAAACAAAAATAAAAATACACCCAAGTCACCTGGCAACATTATACGACAAACAGCAGAGTAATGGACCTACCTACACTTGATACCATCTATGATCCACGTAAACATCCTCATTCAAAACATTACAATAAAGTCCTTGCTTTCAGAGTTAAAGAGTAAAAGTGTAAAATTGTTACACTACAGCTACCAATACATGTCAAAGTGACCACAGAAATGCTCATCTTCACTTCAGAAAATACACCATCAGGTGGCTTCATGCAAGGAGGGGGCTGGGAAGGTGGTCATATATTTGAAGCTGCAATAAGGAAATGCTTTTGACTTTATACAGGCCTTTACAGGTTTAAAGTTTGGAAAATCAAAAGCAATATTACTCAAGTCCATCGCAAGTGTCCCAAATATGCAACTTTAAGTGATTATCTTTGTCAAGTCAGGCAAGATACATAATCTCGATAGGGGTTTAAATTAAATATATACATAATTAAAATCTGTACAGTATAAATTCACATAGAGTTTTTGTTCGACAAAGTCTCTGAGTTTCTTGGTTTACTAACCAAGTGTGCCAGTCACAATTCTACCACTGAAGAACACCAAGCCTTCAGTTTGGCCTACGAACAACTACACAACAGCTTAATTTTTCCACGCTCAAGTCAAGAACAGTGCTTTCTCTTCTTCCAGGTGTGTCAAGAGCAAGGTACCCCCCAAGGTACCCTCACCCCCCCACACACACCCCCAGTCCCCAGTCCCTCCATTCTGTACACAACAGGTATTCAGACGGAAGTGACAATATAAGAGCCACTCTCTGTAGTGTCCCCTTTTGAGTCTCTCTTCTTTACGCTGCTGGTCACAGGGGTGGGTATTTGAGAGGGCCGGGGCGTGGTGCTGTCTGCGCTGCTTTTTCTGGGGCTGGGGGTGTAGTTAAAAGGGCTGACCCTGGCTGCCACTGCGCCACTAGGGGAGCTGTGCTTGCTGGAGTTACAGGAACTAAAGGGGGTTCGTTCGGTGGCAACCAGGACTTCATAGCTCTCGTTGGCAACGTTGGGGTTGCTTGGAGCAGGCTTGATGATGTCGACGCCTTTCCTGTCTAGACTCTCGCTGCTCCGGAGCAGGTTGAGGTTCGTCTCCGACCCGAGTCGACGGGCATTGACGTTGTCACTGACACTGGGTGGTTTGGGATGAATTTCACTGGGGTCGGAGGGTGGTATTTTGGGAGGAGCAGAGTCGATAACGGGAGGCGTGTTAGCAGTGGGTGACTTTGCTGACCTGGGATTATTTATGGGACAGTCTTCAATTCGCACCCAGACATCCTCGCTCTTGGATGCACCGGCTGCAGCAGGGGTTCCTGAATCTGCCCCCTGATCCTGGAGATCTAATGTCATGGCATGAGTTACATCAGTCTCCTTCATCTTCCTCCACGTTCCTTTTAAAGGGGCACCCTCTTTTCCCTGTGCCGTTCTTTGGGCTGGGCTTGCAGGTTGCCTCTCATCTTCACTTCGACCCTTTTCACTCGACTCCGAAGAAGCAGAGAGGATGGAGGAGGAGCTGCCGGTTCTTTTCCACGTGCCGACCCTGGGGAGGGACGAGGAATGCTTGCTAGTGTGCTCCCTTTTCCAGGTCCCCGTCCTGTTTATGGGCAGTCTAGAAGGGCTTTCAGAGTGAGACCGAGCAATGTCTTGCCTCTTGAGAGATTTCCCGTCTCCATTTTCAGAGGAGTTCTGGCTGTGTGGGGACTTCCTCCACCCACTACCTTGATAGGGCAGAGTTAGAGACATGTCAGGTAAAGACGGGCTGGACACAGGAGTTTGCGACTGAGACATACTTGGAGAAGAGGGGGAAAGGGATTCAAATGAGGCAGACTCCTCCAGTTTCCTTTTTAGTGTTGGACTAGGGGCTTCCTTGATGAAGGTGGACTGGCGGACAAGGCCTGGTTTCTCTGATCTATCGGACTCGCTACCACTAGACTTAGTAGAGGACATTCTGGAAAGCTCTACCTTTTTCGAGGTTCCAGAAGCTCCACATTGGTTGAGGCTCTTAGAGGCAGACTCACTCCGAGGGATTCCACTGGCGCTTCTTGACATTCCTATTTGTTTGCCTTGAGCCTGCTGACCCATTTGTCGGCCAGGGGATGTGTACGCCATGCGGCCTGTGCCTGTCTTAGCGGAGGCAGTATTAGGAGATGCAGTGCGTGGTAACTGGGATAACTTGTTCGGAGGGGTCAGACCATTCCTTCCCGGGGAAACTGAAACAGATGTTCGCCCTGGTGACTGCATGGGCCTAGTCAAAGCCTGTGGAGGGGGTCTGGACGGTGTGGAGTCTCGGGATCCGGATCGAGACGAGGCTTTACTTGAACCACCTTGAGATCCTGGTGGGTCCCTGGCGGGACTCGGGTCTGACTTGGCTGGGGGTTTGATTCCCCTTGGCGAGTTCCCAGAGTTCGGACCTTGGGACAGGGGCTTTGACACTTGCCCTCGAGGAGGGGGCTTTTTTGGCACAGGACTGGTGCTCGGAGAGCTGCTCCTGACACCAGGTATATGAGTCATTGTCCTTCCTCTTGACATCACAGGAACTGGAGCAGGTCTCTGAGAGGACACTGTGTCATGACTGGGGCGAGGCTTGCCTGTGATGAGGCTTTTATAAACCTTCTTGCCTCCTTTGAGGCCTTTAGCTTCCTCCTCCTTCTTTTTAGTTTCAGCGGAACTTTTCTCGCCAGGCTTTAATATTCTCGGCCCTCCCTTGGTTGGGGCGGGTTTGCTTTCATCTGAATTGGAGGGGAGGTGGAAAGGAGATCCAATGGAGATGCCAGATTTTAGAGACAGGATTGAATCAGAGTCAGATGAGCCTTGCCTTGACAGACTCGCAGCTGCCTGGTGCAGACTGCTCACAATTGAATTAGCCCCCTCTTGGATAGCTTTCCAGTCAAATGACTCCGAGTCTGGAGACAGGGCTTGCTCTGAAATTGGGCTGTGTGTGTCTGTAAGATCTAAAATGAGATCTGGCTCTTCAGCCATGATGCCTTCTGCAACTACAGTCTTCTCTTCACTGACACTCTGATCTTCTCCTTTGTTTCTCGGTGGCTGTTTCTTCTTTTTTGGCATTGCAGAGCTGATGCACTCTTGAAGGAGGTCATCCTCTGAATCGATGCTAAGGGAACTAAGAGAGCTATTTCTTGAAAAACATACAGGGGTGTCTTCAACATGGAAAGCTTTTGGCGCATAACCAGAGGCCTGTGGCCTGGGGACTTCAACCTGAGTGGTTTCTTCTTTCGGCTGCAGGTCTTTGTTGTTGTTTTCTTGGTCGATATCGCTCAGGGAACTGAGAGAAGAATTCCTGGAAAAACACACAGGTGTATCCTCGATGGAAAATTTCTGCTTCTCGTCAGGCACAGGTCCTGCATTTTCTTTGGATGCTTGTGGGAAAACTGATGGTTTCTGAATGGGCTTTGCTGGAGGAGCCTGGAATGCAGCTCCCCTGTTCGGGTTTACAGGTGGTTGCTGTTGTTGTTGCTTTTGCTGCTGCTGCTGCTGTTGTTGTTGGTGTTCTACATTGGTTTTAACTGGAATTTTCCTTTGATCTTTGTCCTTTCGGAGTTCGGCCTTTTCTTTAGAGAGGTCAAGATCATCATCCTCAAAGTCAAGGGAGCTCAAGGAATCATTGCGTGAGAAGCAGTAGGGCGTGCCTTCTATGGGTGTGTAATGGTGTGGCGAGTCAAATGTGTAGCCAGGACGCGTTCTCTCCTCTCTCTGTGGTTCTGCAGTAGCCCCTTTGGGTTCTAATTTTTTGGTTTCCTTGGTTTTGTCAGCATACGGCGAGGCTTCTGAGAAGCCACTGGATGCTTCTGGCCTTTTCAGCATCCGGGCTCTATATTCACTACTTTGTGGCATTGGCTTTACTGGAGAGGTTGGCTTCTTCTTCTCAAAATCCTGCTGAACAAGACTACTGGGAGCAGTCACAGGGTGTTGAGGAGGGTCCGACATTTTCTGAACCCTGAAAGGCTTGTGAGTTTTCCCTTTGGGCATGGCAGAATTTATGCACTCAGCAAGGATATCGTCTCCTTCATTCTCAATGGAGGCAGCTGGGGGAGCAGATGAAGCCCCAGTGTCTTTGCTCTCAGCGCTTTTCCCTTCTGGGATGGTGTCTCGTCTTTGAGAGGACGGCTCCAAACGGGCTGCAGGAGGTTCAGTACTGGCCAGCTCATTTGGAGGGGAATCAATAGTGAGGTCACTCAGGGACGTGGCTGTTGAGAAATTAATGGGGGTTCCCTCAACACAGTAGACACGTGGCATGTCCTCTCCATGTGCAATAGCCACATGTTTCTGTTGCTGTGCTCGATTTTGTGTGGGGAGCAACTTGTAGACTGGAAGCTGGCTTGGTTTGCGGGCCACTGGTGGGGGTATTCTTGAAGTGCCTGAAGGGGACTGTTTCTTATGCTTGCCTGATGACTTTGTTGGCATGGCTGAGTTTATACAAGCTTCAAGAATTTCTATATCATCGTCATCAGAATCATCCAATATATCTTTATCCACTTCGCATGATGGAGCAGGTTTTTCAAGGCTCTGTTGTTCCTTGGGTTCTTCTTTCTCATGGTCTGCTTCAGCACCATGGTCATCTTCATGGACGGGAGGCATGATCTTGAGTTCAACATCTTTCTGAATGTAGGGCTCATCCAAGCTCAATGCACTGAGGCTTGAGGCACAAGAGAATCCATCTGGGGTGCTTTCAGTGGCAAAGTGCAGCAGCGTGTCGTTGTCAGGGAGCACCTGAACCTTCTGAACAGCAGCATTGACAGCAGCATGCTTTGGAGCGAGCTCCCGCTTGTCAGAATGAGGAGCTACTTTCATTTTCTGCTTCATTTGTACAGGGTGGGGCTGAGGAGGTGGTGGCGTCTTGCTGCGGCTGGGTGGCATGGTTTGCCCGGGACTGTCGGGCAGATCACTGGGGCTAATAATCCCACTGACCATTCCGCTGCATGGCTCACTCTGCACAGAGCTGGCAATGGAGTGACTCTCGAAACTGTCAAGGGAGCTCACAGAAGTGCAACGGCTGAACATCAGGGGCGTCTCCTGCATGTAGTGTTCTGGGGGACTCTTGGGAGTCTGAGCGCCACTCTTGGAGGGTGACTTTGCTCCAGAGGAGAACTCAACTGCTTTGTGATGTCTGGATCCTTCTCCATGCCCAACGTGAGACTGGTGCCTTGGTGGCTTCATCCTGGCATATTGGACAGTTGGCTGGCTTTCTGTTGTACGTTGGTCAGTAGCTGTCGCTGGTTCCTTCTCTGTGATGGGCAGGGTGGGGTAATTGCTACTTGCATTAGCCTTGCAGCCATCGATTTCATCGTCCTCAGAGGACAAAGAGGACAGTGAACTTCCCCTGGAGAAGCAAATCGGGGTGTCCTCCACACAGTAGGTCTGTAGTGTTTCCTGGTTGATTGTGGGAGCCTTGCATGTGGAGCTCTTCTGGATTACACGTGTTGGCCCAGATCGTGCTTGAGCAGAAGGGTGGGGCTGCTTCTGTCTTCCTGCATTCTTAATGGATGTCACAGATGATGAGCTGTCCTGACTGAGGTGGTCCTTGACAGAACTTTGTGCAGAGGAAGGCTTTGAGTGGCTAAACATGGGCTTTTTGGAGGCACTCTCAGAGTATTTAAGACTATAATCAATTGGCTGCTCTACGTGGTGGTCTTCTGAGTATTTCATGCTGTAATTGGTTGGTTGCTCATCAGACTGCTCTTCCTCTGAATATCTCTCGCTGTAATTGGTTGGCTTGTCATCTCCATAGTCATCGACAGAACACATCTGAGGGTTAATTTTCTTATTCAAAGCGTGAGATGAGCCACCACTATTTTGATCGGTGCTACTGGGACCTCTAGACCTGAAGCCAGCACCCATCTCCGACTGGACAAATCTTGGCTGGTATTTCAGCTTCTCCTCCCCGTCACTGCTAGCCTCAGTGTACATAGGGTATCCTGGGCTCTGGGATCGAGCCGGCTTTTGATCGGCTCTCTTCATGTCCTCCTCCATGTGCTTGGGCCGTGCCCATCGTTCGTTCTGGCTCGGGCTCTGCCTCCCAGAGTTCAGTTGTTCATCAGAGTATTTTAAGCTGTAGTTAATGGGTGTGTCTAGATCTCCATCATTGTCCTCCATGTGGTTGGCATTGTGTATTTTGTGGGCAAGGTCAGCAGGGTATTTCCTATAAACACAGCATTTGCTGTCATCCTCTGAGTAGGAGTCTACTACAGATGGCTTCATTTGACCCCTTTTGCCATAACCATCTGTGCTATTGACACTGTTTAGACTGTCATTGGAGGCCCGATATTCAAGCTTCGGCATTGGGCAGGGTCTAGCAGAGTGGTCTGCCTTGGTGTAGTAGACACTGGAGAGACCGTGCACACCTGCAGTGCGTCTGACGCCACTCATGTCATCCTGAACGCAGTGGGGGTCAGGGGTCGACCCTACATTTCGGTCATCCATGCTCAAGTGCATGGCTTGCACTTCTTCCATCACCATGGCAATCTGGGCGGTGGAGGTGGGGATCTGCACCCCCATTCGTTTAGCAGCTTCAGGGTCGGAGTGGAATCCCCCTGCCACCCCTCTCCTCTCCCTGTCCAGGCTCCTGTCCCTCTCTGCTCGAATGCCTTCACCATTTCCCCTGTTGTCACGTGACGAGGGGCTGGACAGTACTGGGGTGTTCATGTATGGCGAGCGCATGCCCACTCCATTAGGGTTGTACCCATCGGACCGGCAGACACCCTCATAGTCCCCATAAACGGCGTGCTTGTGGCGGGGCTTGTTCCTGTGCGATGCTTTGGGGCTCAGGTTATCAATGTTGTCAAATGTCTCAGAGAGGTGCTGTGCATCAAGCTCCTCGATGAGAGCCTTCTGTTTCCTAACATGCAAAGAAGGCAGACTGGAGCCGGGGGACATGATGTTTGCATCCTTGTACTTGGCTGGTCTGTTGGCCATGAGGTTTCTCAGGGCAGCAGCGCTTCCCATGGCGATCATTTTGTGCTTGGAGTGGATGAGGTTCTTCAGCATGCTGACAGCACCCATGTCCCACAACGTCTCCTGATCCTTGGCGTTCCGAGCAGACAGGTTCCACAGCGTTCCACATGCGTTGCTGACGATGGTCAAGCTGTGAGACTTCAGATGCTGAAGAAGAGTTTGCAGGCAGCTGTTCTCCCGTAGAATTTGTCTGAAAAATAGAATTAATACATCTATGAATAATTGTAACACTAAACTAAGATGCCTTCTCCCATCATACAAAATACCTCTCTATATCATCACGGCTACAGGATAACTAATTACGCTTACATCAATGGCCTAATTTAATTATTTTTCTCATTTCTCTGAATAAATGTAGATCTCTTTAAATATCCAGCAGTCTATTACCTGTGATCTTCATTTGTAGCAATGAGACTGGAGACATTTCTCAGGATTCCTCCTCCACTTTCAATGATGGCGAGAGTGTTGGTTTGACTTCGGTGCGTCAGTGTACCAACTAGGAAAGCAAGCGCCCCATCGACAGCACAGATGTCAGCCTTGTTCTCAGTACAATGGGCAGACAGATTCCAAAGGGCACTCAAGACACTCTTCAAAGTGGACTCCTGAAGAGGATGAAAAATTATGTTAAAGAACAAGAACAATGGGGAAAATACATTACAGGCCAAAATTTGGGCCCATTTACCAGAATGAATGACTTAATGTCTAAATGAATTAATTAATAATAGGTATAATGGATTGGTTTTCAATATTTTGTAGCCTGTGGTGACATTATTTAGCTTCAAAGGACATACAGTACATAGGACATATAAGTTATCTTTAGATCATCAGAGCCAATGTGAGGACAGTTTATCTATAAATAAGTGAATTAAGGGAATACATTCAGCAAAAGGCTTTAAAGATGACACAATGCAGCCTTACAGATACAAATATAGTGAGAAACAAATGAACCTGTGTCTGAATCAATGGTGTCTGGGTTTAGAGGAAGTGAAAAGCAGATGTTGCCAAACACTGGTTTCAGTTTGCAACAATTTGGCAATAATAGCTTACTGTTGTTCTTGGTTTCAAGTGTTTTTTTCCCCTGAAAGTTCTAAAAGAAAGTGTGTGTAAGGGCACCTGTATAAATGGTCGACAAGTGTCTAACTTAAGAGGATGGGGTGAGTGAGTGAGTGAGTCCCATGAATATCAATCATTTTTGCTGCATTCTGATGAACTATGGGATGTGGAGGCGGGTCTCACCTTGTGGACCTCCAGGGCGCATTCCATGAGGGCCCTCACACTGCCCACCTCACGAAGAGTCTTCTTGCTGTTCACATCAGCTCGCCACGACAGATTACGCAACACACTGGCAATTACCTGGGGAAAGAATTGAGAAAGAGGATGTGATGGTCAGGAAAACAACAGATTTTGGAGGTTTTTGGAGTCTATGATGCCAAACTTGATCAATCTTATTAGGCATAGCCTCACAGAGGAACATACCTTGGGCCTGTGCAGATATTGCAATACCAACCCTCGGCTTACATTCAGAACTCAATTTAATTCAATCTAATTTAATTTAATTTAAATCAACCCCATTTAGTTTCAAAACAAGTTCTTATTAACAGTGCATGTTAGTGTTATATTGATTTTCATGGTGAAACTGGATGTGATTACACATAGAGTCAGTATGCAGCAAGTACCTGCTGCAGATCTTCACTGTCAGACTTCAGCTGAGCCACCATGGCCCTCATGCAGCCCTTCATTGAGCAGAGGGTGGCCTGAGAGGAGACGGAAACAGACAGGGCTGGGTTGAAGCAGATCTTTGATAGTAACACCATCAGGAAGTACTCGTGTGACAGTTCTCTTGATACGAGTTACAAGATACAAAATAATAACGACACGAATCTGAAATATGAACCCGAAAGTGAAACACATACAGTACTAACATGTACATTTACAGTAGGATCCAAATGATAGCCAGTTTCTTGTCAGACAACATCCCTGCATATTTCAGTTTAGCTATGCATAAAGAAATTCACAGACTCAAGCACATACACATTCTAAAATAAAGGGGTACAGTACAAACGTACCTTATTCGCTACATCTCCAAAGGTGAGGTTAGTCAAGGCCATTCCAGCATATCTCCTTAGTGTCACACTGTAGTGGTCACTTGTTAACCCATAGATCTCACAGTCCACCTGCAGCAGCTCCGCTATGGCTTGAAGTCCACCTGACCACATAAAAAACAAATATATTATTTATTTGGTTTACATGATAGGAAACAGACAAAGTGTGGCAAGCAAAGACCACACTAGACCACTCAACAGGAGATATATTCATACCGAGTTCATTCATAGCATGTCTGTGCTCCTCGTCAAAGGACAGCTTCATAAGGACACAGACTGCAGGGCAAATCTGGTGTTCCACTGGAGAAGGCACTATAACAGACAAGAGTATCACATTTTTAATACAGAAACCATGCGCAATGCAGTCATCTTAACTGCCATTCTAACAACTTGAGAAAATTTAAACTGATATTCAAGGTTTCTGAACAAAGAACAGACAAACAATAACAACAGAGTTTTGAACAAATAAGGACAATAAAAAGGACAGATACAACACAAAACTAAAATCAAGATACTGGTCCAGACAGCTTTCAGGGGGGCCATGGACATTGACTGAATCCTAGTGTCCCCCCTAGGACCTGAACCCTAACTGGCATCAACTGACGTTGTGACAGGACAACTCATGCCAGTGAAGTCTTTGAGGGCCCAGGGCCCAAAAGGTCACAGTGCAATGGCCTCGAGAACTCACTGGGGTTCTTGTCCTGATCGACACCTCGCTCGTGACTCTCCTGCCACTCCCAGCAGGTCTCGCAGTAGGCCCGGATCTGCTCCAGCAGGTGCAGCACGCGGATCTCGCGGCGGCCGCGCTTGTCGTCCGGCTGCGAGTGGATGATGTTGTGCAGTGCCGCGCTGGCCCGCGCCCGCGCCTCCTTGCTGCCCCGCGAGTTGCCCAGCAACACAGAGTCCTTGTCGTTGCCGTGGAGGAGCTGGATGAGCAACGGCAAGCAGCCCGACTGGCGCATGGCGATGCAGCTGTCCTGTGAGCTGGACATGGCGAGGAGGGTCCGCGACATGTCGTCCTTATCGTGCGTGCCCAACATGGAGAGCAGCGAATACACCATCTCCACCTGATCCAGAGAGACAAGCACAAAGAAAATTGGCTATAGTTATATTTTTATGCTACTGTATGTGCCATGTAACAATACATCTCTGATATAACATTTTATTGTCAACAATATACTTGTTTAGTACCTAGGTAACCTTTACTCTTTTTTCCTGCTAATAAACATAACGATTTTCCCTTTTTTTTAATCATGATTAATTCTGATTAATTCTGATTTCATATCAAGGATTATGGTATGGAGCATGGATTATACAGTAGTTTATATTTGTAGTTTATACACAGTAGTTATATTCCTTTGAGTCCATTGCCTTCTTTCCTACGTATATACAGTACAGTAATGACAGTGGCCAACAGTCACGCCAAGGCCATTTCAACAGCAGCCCAGTGCATAAACACCAGTGGATGGCCCCACATGTGATTAAACTCCTTAAAGGGATCAGTTTGGATTCAGGGCGGTAAACTGACAGCGAGAGGAGGCTTTACCTTGGTGCCCAGATGGCTCGTTAGGCGGCGAGGGACGGAGTAGCTGCCCCCACAGCTCATTTCGCTGCCCGACTCGTGGTCCAGACGAGAGCTGGCAGCCTGGGAGAAGAGCAACAAACAAATAAACAAACAAACAAAATAAATATAATGACCTGGAGTGAGTGTCTGTCTTACGCAACACCACAGTAGCTTACTAAAAAGGTAAAAACATATTTAGGACACTGAAGAATGGCACTATTAATATGTTGTTTTACGGACTACGTTCTTGGCACACACTCACTAGGATTAACTGACAACATAGACACCATAAATACAGTATCAGGGCTGTGCATCTGCCAAGCCCAGTGGACACTGACAATGACACCACAACTGAATCGTTATGCTACTTTGACAACAGAGAAAACGGCACCATAACAAAAAAGATGCATGTCTGTTTTAAAGGCAAGAGAAGAAAACTACTTCAGCATTTGAAGCCTAGCATGACTTTTCAATACAACTCAAAAGAAATCACATAAATCACGCAAAATAAAGTAGCAAAAGCAAAACCACAAAATCATATAAAATAGTACAGAAAAAGTGCAAAATAAAACGCAAGATGCAAACTGAGCATTATTCAACCTTATTAATAAGACCAAAAAACACCCATTTTCTCCAGGATAAAACCATAGGAATATAGAGATACAGTGCAGTATTTACCTGAGCACAACCTACATTTCCAACTGCAGAATCAGCTGATGTTTGCGCTGCTTCTGTTGGGCCGACTGTCTCATGCTTGACCTGAGGAGGAGAAAGGCATACACGTCAGGAGGAATGAGGGAGGGAGAGAGAGAGAGAGAGAGAGAGACAGAGACAGAGAGAGAGACAGAGAGTGACATGTGACGAAGACACAGTGAGACTGAGCACCTCGGAGGATCATCACAGGGGGAGAGGACATGGTCAAAATGAAGCAGAGAGGCAGACAGAGAGAGATTCATGCTGAGGGGGATGGAGGGAAAAAAGAAAAAAGAGAGAGAGGAGAAAAAGAGAGAGTGGAGAGAGAGAGAGAGAGAGAGAGAGAGAGAGAGAGAGAAAGAGAGAGAGAGAGAGAGAGAGAGAGAGTGGAGAAAGGGGCACAGACTGAGGAAGGGAGAGTTAGTCACCTGGAAGGATGAGCGGGGATGGAAAGAGGGAAGGAATAAGGAGAGGGTTTGTGGAAGCGCCTCCAGAGGAGCTATTCAGCCGCTCCAAAGGGCTCTGTGTGCGTCTGTGTGTGTGTGTGTGTGTGTGTGTGCGCATCTGTGTGTGTCTTTGTATGTGTGCGCGCCTGTGTGTGTATGCGTGCGTGTGCGCCTGTGTGTGTGCGCATCTGTGTGTCTTTGTATGTCTGCGCGCCTGTGTGTGTGTGCGTATGTAGGAGAATCAGAGCGAAGTGAGAGTGAAAGAGTGAGCAATGACAAAAAAAAAAAAAAAAAAAAAAAGTGTAGAGTGCCAGACGGATGAACACTGGGGAGTGTATGTGTGCAATTCAAAGAGAAAGACAAGGGGAGCAGAATGACCGCTTAAAGAGAGAAGTAAAAGATTTGCAGGCAAAAGTAACATATAGAGGCAAAAGACACTAGCAAATTGAAAATAATAACAATAATAATAATAATAATAATATAAAAGAGATGAGACAGAGAGACAGTAGCCAGCAGCAGCAGCAGCAGCTGCTGGAGCATCAGTCCCTTCCTGACCTACATAAAGCTCTCTCTTCTGCTGCCTGTAGATTAGGGGTCGGGGGTGGGAGGGCTGAATTAAATATGTCCGATGAGAGTTCAACTCATACGCACCATGCACATGCATTTAACAGTGCTCTGAGGGGAGTGTGCGTGTGTGTATTTGGTTTGGGGGGTAGGAGGGGAATGCTGGAGTGTGAGTTTGCACTCTTACACAGTGAAATGCGCACGCACGCACGCGCACACACACACACACACACACACACACACACACACACACACTTAAAATGTCACTTAGCTTCGCCACCGGCGACACCCCCCCAAGGGGTTGAAGTTCC
>JASCQY010000078.1:12144731-12156821 GCA_030264315.1 Sardinella tawilis | reverse complement strand
AATCCCCTTCCCTTGCCTTGCCTTTCCCTTTTTCTCTTCTCGTCCAGAGCATATAGATTAGGGGAGGGAGGCGGTGGTCGTGGTGGTAGAGGCAGCGGGTCAGAATGCCGGAAGGTCAGACCACCAACCGAGAAAGCTCAAAGATCATGTCAATGGTGGAGTGCCAGAATTTCATATTCAAACTTAACGAGGACCCAACACACACACACACACACGCTCGCTCACACACACACACACATATATCACATACACGGCCAAAGAGGCGGAGGGAAATAAAATAACCTCACCCATAAAATATAAAAAGACTGGGGCAAACCGCCCTACCCTCTTTACGACCCACAATTCCAAAGGCAAAACAAAGAACAACACGCTTTTTCCTCAGAGGTCTTTGCCAGCTTGACAAGATATAAGCTTGTGAGAAGAGGCAGGAAGTTTTCCTAGGCCTTCAGACAATGTGGTCCTCTACTTATCTGTGACAGTCAGAAGAGCAGGGGTGTGATAATCTGCTGATTCACAAATGCCAGCTAAGCAAAACATAACTACACATGCTTAAAATATGTCATCTCTCTATGCATGAATGACATGCACTGTTCTGCTATTTCACTAGGCAAACATGGCAATCCACATTCAAATGAATAGATACAGTCTACATACCCTAAACCCTGGAAACGACTTATACCAACAGCATGCACTTGTTAGCACTTCTTAGCTTAGTTTTCCTTACATTGTGCGGTTGCTTGAATTTTCATCCTCATTTGTAAGTCGCTTTGGATAAAAGCGTCAGCCAAATGCATAAATGGAAATGGAAACGCTCAGTCAATGATACAGGACTAAAATAGATCATCCTACTTGAATAACTGCAACTACTTGATTTGTCTCTGAAAATAAAACTTTCATAGTGACTGTGCAAGTCCTTATCATTCAGTCATAATCAGGTGTGCCTCAGTGACTGCATAATGCCCGTTGTGCTTTCTTGTGGTTACTGCCAATGCTGTTTCTCCCGCTGCGGTAAGGTCACGCACAAACGCACAGGTCTGCAGCGCCTTCATCAATCAGCAGGTAGAGGAACAACGGTGACGCAGATGAAAACACAACCTCATGGCAAATAGCCCTCATGATTCGGCAGAAACGGAGCAGAGAATACTCAAAAGCCTTCCCAAAGCCAGAGCAATATTTCAACGCACCGACACTGATAAGCTCCTTGTAACATAAACATGGCCAAGTCTAAAATCATGAAAACAGACACAGACAGACAGACAGACAGAGAGACAGACAGAGCACTCATTGTTTAGTCCAATCTTGTCACATGGTGATGTACCTCATCAATTTGAATTTGCCGTTATGAAATGAACTTGAAATACAAAACCACAGCTTAAAAAAACTGTTAAAACACACACAATAACGCTTCTGACCAGCCTAGCCAATATTCTGATTTGCATCATAGATGAGTCAGTTCAGTGCTATTCAAGGTGACAAAGACACTACACAAGACAGCAGGGGAGTTTACTACGAATAAATCAGATATCAGCCCTAATTACATTCATTCCTTTTCTCTCAATCACTCCTCTCCTCTTTGAACAAGGGAACGGAGGAAGTCCCAGCCATTCCTCCCTCTCCCAGTGACTCATTAACGGACCCACAGAATTTCCCTAACTCGGTTAAGGATAACACAGAGTTATGTGAAAGGCTTCTTGACGAGGTTAAGCCTGGGCCTGTCACATACACAGTCCCACTCCTGGTGACTCCAAAAGGGACTGAGGGGGAGAGGGGGGGCTGAACGCACAGCCTGTATCCAGGATGTTGAAACAGCAATTCTGAACGTTGTTTTTTAATGCAAATGAGCTGGGGGTGAAAGACATTGGCAGGGACTCTTGTTGGCCAGTTCTGTGTCCTTTCCTCTCTCTCTTCTTCACACACATTCTCCTGACTGGTGGGAAAACTGTGGACTCCAAGGAGGCTTAAAGAGAACAGCAAGACTAGCCAAAATAGGTTGAAAAATATTCATTAAATATCCTTTAGATTAAAAACTCTCACTGCTGGAGAGTACAGCATCGCTGAATGTTGTCTGTGAAGATTCTCATTCATCCAGGTCATGCTAATAAAGTGTTCAGTTAGGCAACTGGAATTCTTTTTGGAGTTTGAGGACATTTCACATTTCACTCAAAAGGCTTATCTTCTTTTTGGAGTTGAAGACGTTACATCCTTCATCCAAAAGGCTTGGACGAAAGGTGTAACGTCTCCAACTCCAAAAGAAGTCCAGTTGCCTTAACTAACTGAACACTTACTTACTGAATGTTGTAGTGGTTTAAAGCCTACAGCTATGGGCTACAACATACCACAAGAGTCATGCTGAACACTGACAATAGTGTGTGACATGACTGAGAATGTGGCTTTTCTTCATATATTTGGCTGTTTTGAGTTTGGAACAGCGTGGAATTTTGAAGTAACTTCATCCATCTCCAAAGGTTAATCATTGTGTGGATTTAGGTAGGACAGCAAAATTAACCAAACACATTCCATACTGTAAAGCTGTGTAAAGCAAAATTCACTTACAACATGTACTTAAACTTCATCACGCTATATGACCGAATTGCTGCAAAGTCTCTTTTCATACCATTAAAAGTCCATACAGTCTTCAATAACATTACTCCGCTTTCAGTACAATGACGACCCAAAGTAAGGATAATGGATTATAAGATGGGACATTAAATTTGAATGCATGCCAGAGGAGTGTTCATGTTTGAAGTGAATCAATCAACCAACAATATGACAATCAGCAAAAGGTGGTGTGTGGTTCTCATGTTGTAGCCTAACCTGCTCAAAATATAGGCATACAGTAGGTCTCAGTCAGGTGTTGAGTTCACGACCCACTTCAGAAGTTCCCAAATAGCAAATAACTTAGCAAGCTAAGCAACAACAACAACAACAACAACAAAAAGTTTGAAGGCAAGTCAGCAAAAGCACATAGAAATCGTACTATGCTTTTGTTAAATCATAATCACAGACAAAAACATCTAATAAAAACACATCTACATGTAAACATTGGTGGTGAGGGATGCATTCCGATCTATAGGGCAAGCACATGGTTTCTCATATTTTTGTCCCCCCAAAAAGTTCACTCCCTTTCTCACAGCCTTTCATCATTCAACTGCAGAACTGTAAATGCAACCTGTGCGTGCCAAAACTATTCCACAAACACCTTCGAGTCTGTTCTGTCCATGCTCCTAAGCAGCCACTCATTCCATGACCTACTTTAACTGAGGTAATGCACTAGCCATTTTCTCCTAACTCCACAGGACTCCATCTGAGATAAGAACTAGCCCATCACACGCAGTTTACCTGCAGGTGAACTTGCCTTTAATTAAGAGGACTGACAAGGGTGTCTGCATGGGTCCTGTTAACCTCACTTACTAACCGAGATACTAACAGATTAAGTAGGTGAGCTCCTTCTGGGCCCTAACAGCTGTTCATCAGTGAATCACAGTATCATCACTTCCAAATCCAGAAAGCTTAGTCTGTCTCTGCAAAGGCTAAATTCTTTGTGCCCTGTAGGAAAAACAAAACCCTTCAAATAATTAGGCCACACATGGGAAAGTGTAGGTGTTTGTCCAATTGAAACATTTTGTTTAATCCAAATGGTGCATGTCACTCAGGAGTGCTGCAATAAGTTTTCAACAAACGGTAGACTGCAACCCAATCCAAGTAAGGCCAAATGGCAGATTTCCTTGAGCAGTGAGTCGGAAGTTTCCCAGTGGGACACAACAAAGTATGCAGAAGACAGCATCTGAGTCTCTTAAACAACACTTGCCTGCTATCTGCATTAAAAACACACCAAACTCCAGACACACACAGTTAGTTTAATAATATTGTGTAAAATCTAGGCTACAACCTACAACTCTAAACAACAGTTTCCAGACACCGTTACGACCGACTACCATCTCAAATACAGACATCCATTTAACGTTATTCGTTTACAGAAGTTGAGTATATTGCTACATACCTGGCTACATAGTGAGCAAACTGTAGCGGCTGATTTTTTTACATTGTTGCAACAGATTCTCTGCTCAATTTGTGCGGACACAATGTTGCCACCGACGAGATATGGTCCGCTGAGAACAATATCAACCGACTCCAGAACTTATAACAGGCCTATTATTCTCACAACCATCGACCCTATTGTTTGGATAAGAAAGGGGGCATGGTGGTACTATGTCCACTTATTTTCAATGACAACACTGGCTTTCTTGCTTGCTAGTTAGCTAACCAGCTTGCCAGCTAGCTAACGTTTATGTTCAAGTTTCCACAACCACAAACAAACACGGGGAAGCTGGCCAAAGTGCTGTCGGTAGAACTGTCTGCGTTCCAGATATAGCTGCTGCTGGATGCTAACTTAACTTAGTTGCTTTGCTAGATAACTCTGCGCCAGCTCACTCTTCCAAAAATAGTTTATCGGGGCTTGTAATTATACCACAAGTACTCATTTTTGGTTTCAGACACGAGTAACGGTAGGCTATGTCATCCAAAATTCTTGTAAACAAGGAGGTAGCCAAATGCTGTGTTAGCTTGCAATCGGACGATCCTTGTGATAGCTTGCTCGATCGGTTAACACTACAACATTAGGTAAATTCTTACCTGCACTAAACATTCGCGTTCCTCTTTAAGTTGATCAATTGTCTTGGTCTCAGAAGGTCGCTGACCAGTGGAAAACTTTACTGGTCGTAAGGACTAAGGAGGCATTTATCTCCTTAAAAACTTAATCAGCTCTTGAAGATGGCAACAAACTTTTCTTTTGTGTCTCCCACCGATTTTTTTCTCCCTCGGACGGCGTCTACCTCCCCTGTTACGCCATGTTGTGTGTTCAGTCAGCTCGCGCGCATGCTTGGTGCTCATATGCGGAAGCTGCGTCCAGGAGCCCGGGTCGCGCGCACACAGCCAGAAGCAGTGTGCCCAGATTGTGCTTTGGTCTATATCACTTCACACAACACACAATTTGTGAAGTAATAATAATAATAATAAAAGCCTAGTAGTAGGTCTATACATATTTTTTCATAGCGTGTCAACTAAGGGTGCACACTGTTTTTGATTCACGACCAGCCAAGCCTAATTAACCTGCTTGTTAAACAAATTTTTACGTTTATTTTGAGGGCTTGCAGCTTCAGGGCTATGTCGTAAAGAATGGGATTTCAAATTGTCCTTGAACCCAACTGTTTTAAGAAATCCAAATGATCCAAAATGGCATCTTAAAATAGTATAGCTTTTTACGCATATAGAATTATGATATTCGCCACCGGTTTAAAATAAATCGCCTCTAACATGAAGCCTAGAATAACATTACACGAGTCTGAACACCAGAGGTCAGCATAAAACCAGAAACGGTTGCCTATATCGTCGGCTATTGGCGAAATCTGAAGATGCTGAGACAAAACTCAACATAGGCTAAATGCACTTGTCATCAGTAGGCCTATGTGAATAGCCTAATTAACAAAAATACAAGTAAATTAACAGAAACGAGCTAAGGGTAAGTTGTGCTGATCGCGGACAGTCCTACTTAAAGTTGAAGAGCGCACTCAGGGCAGAGCGCAATTAAATTGTATTCTAGATGTGGATCGATTCTTCCGACAGGTGGCAGGAACGTTGCGTGGTGCTACTGGTCCGGACTGGGGAGATGGTGAGGGCGGAGTCTCTGGGCTGAAAGCAACTGTGGTGGAGACACCGACACACCGAGCCAGCTCCCTAGCAACGCACAGTGCACAACCGGATAGAAAGGACCCGCTCCGCTGTGCTCGGGCCGACAGGTTTTTTGGTCCAGAGATGTTTGACTTTTTCTCCTAAATGGGATATCTTGAATGCAGAGGATACGACCTATTTTTGGAACAGTATCTCTGAAGGATTTGATGGGGTTCGCGTGAAGGATAAAAGTTTCCTTTGGAAAGTGGAGAGAAACGCAGAGTCAATGTGCCAACTTGACGCATATCTACAGCAAAAACAAAAGTATTCATATTCTTCGGACGCTGTGTAGCATGAGCTGTATTGAAGTCTTAAGTGAAATAACATGTGTCAGACACTTGTTTCCAGTATTAACTAGACACCTCCATCCCAAATGAAGACGTCTTGGCTGAAGAACGGTGACATAGACGACTCTTACTTCGACCACAATTAAGGTACCTTGAATATGATTAAGCTAGGCTGATGTGAGTGTTCTGGGTTGTATTAGGCTACACTGATAAACATTTCAATGCTCTTTTTTAATTAGCCTGCCAGACTGTGGTCCCACTGATCCTGTTATGCACGCCGAATAATTGAATGAATAGGTTACATGTCAATGCAGTCTGTTAACCCGTAACATCCGTTTTTTAGGCACTGACATCCTCAACTTGCGTGGCTCGCTTGTCAAAGCCGGAGAGATGAGTTGCTTCTGTGCTGTCCAAGAGGAGTTTTACTGCGAAGTGCTGCTCTTGGACGAAACTAAACTTGCGCTGACCACTCAACAACAAGGAATCAAGGTAAGACAGTGACTGACTCTTTCCTTCTGCGTACATGTTTTGAAACATTTTATCTTCAGGTTGGTGCTCTGTTGTAGATCTGTATATCCATATTCTGTCAGAAGAGATTGTGGGAAAATTGAATGAGATATGAGATGAGAATCTAACAAATACTAAATAACAGGAATGTTGTCAATCCGATTATCCGATTAATGAAATTACAAAGATTCTATTTTGTTTTTCTGATATACACCCAAGAAGTATCAAGCCCTGTATTCATATCTGGGCCTACATGAGGAATACACAAAATACTTTTTTTAAGTCGCTGCGGGCTACTTTTCGTTACTCAATCAACTTCTCAATCCCAAACATGCCCCAGAGTAGAAAGTATTATAGCAACTCCTCAAATGATCTTACCTCAGAGGCATAGAGTACATGCTTAGAATTCCTCCTCGTGTGTGGAACAAAGACTGAATGTATCGATATCAGAAGTGTCTCCTCTCTCGTTTCTTCACCTCGGGGCCGCATGGAAGCCTGTCAGCATGACGCATACTGGATAAACAATAGACTACTGATTTGACTTCGGCTAAGTTCGGCTAAGGGATATTTAGTAGCTTTATCTGTAGGGTATGTAATGAAATGTCATGATTTAATAACTGTGAAAGAGGCAGCGCGAGAATTATGGGTGCTGTGGATTGTGATTAAATAGTCTGTAAAAGAGATGTTTCCCTGTATCTTTTTGGGAATATGTAGGCCTGACTATCACCCTTTTGCAAAGGCAAACACACACACACACACACACACACACACACACACACACACACACACACACACACACTTTACAAAGGGAAGAAACCTCAGAGATTCTTGGATGTGCTCTTAGAACTGGAGGCAAGAGAGATCAAGTTGCTCATCCGTTTTTAATGGCTGCAGAGGAGTCAATGGCAGTACAGGTGGGCCACTGGAAACCACTGTAAGCTCAGCACAGTGCAATGGGAATGGAGAGAGAGAGTTTGTGTGTGTGTGTGTGTGTGTGTGTGTGTGTGTGTGTGTGTGTGTGTGTGTAACTCTAGGTTGTGGATGTCAAGACAATGTCCGTTACTTGTTTGTTTTAGTGGGTTTCTGAATGTGTGTGTTTTTTTTTTTTTTTACAGCAAAAGGGTCAAAGATTAGCTAAAGTTCTTTCAAGCATTACTGGAGGGTTCAGAGATGTATTTTACCTACTGGTATTTGGGTAACTTACAGGACCCATGTCTAATGTAACTTTGAACACAACATCTGTTTGTTTTAGCAGAACAAACATTTTAAAATCCAAGCCTGGCCAACGATCAGACCATACTGAGATGTACTGTAGATGTGACATGATGCTCTCTCCTTTTTGGCCGTCACTTTGCTGGTTTCCCTGAAACTGAATCTAGAACGAAATTACGCTCTTTGTGGGATTCCACTGCATAAATGTCAACAGTGCAATCAGTGGTCCCATGTGTCATTTAGAGAAACAAACAAGAAAGGAATTCAGCTCTTACAGTACAAGGGATTTTTCTAGAAGGCATGAAAATTTTCCCAGGAGTTGTTACAGTTGTCGGGTGACGTTGAATAAACAAGTGAGAATTAATCCTTCTTGTGATCCTATTTGCACTGCCCACTCCTGATGGTGCTGATTAGATAAGATTTACTGTTTTAATGGTGCCACACGTTTTTGGGGCACATTATCAGAGAAGCGCTGCAATCGCAGCCAAAACGTCAGACATATGGAAGAAGTAAACAGAGATTTGAAAAGGACATTGCATCGGTCCATTTGTATTTCTTTACCCAGTGGAAAAGCAGAGGTTGAGGCTGAAAATTGGGCATGTAGAAGTCCCTGGGGGGAAACACTTTTTAAATTCCACTCTTTTTGTTTGTTTCTGTTTTTAAGACAGGAAGTGACACAAAAAGGGGCATACCACAGGGTGTAACCTTGGTGATTTGTTTTTACTCCTGACAGAGCAGTACAGCTGCCCTTCTCCACATACGCACACACACAAAGAGAGAGAGAGCTGCTTACACACACAAACACACACACACACCCTCACACCCTCACACTCTTCTTGTTCTGTTTAATTCCAGCTCCGACATTTCTTTCATCAGTGGGCTCAGATATAGAAGGTCAGAGGAAATGGCCTCCAGTATCCCCATTGTACCCTTGGCCTTCTGATGGACATTAGTGAGTGTTTGTCATTGTACAAGCCGCGATGAGCAGTAGGGGATTTGGGAGTATGTGCTCATAGACTCAGTCTGGGCACAAGCAACAGAAGAGGAGGGCTCACACACACACACACTCACACACACACACACACTCACACACACATACACACACTCACTTGTCTAGTTGCACAAACACACTCCCACTCCCCCACACACACACACACACACACACACACACTCACAAAGGCTCCATTGAGTTTGCCCAGGGGGCTGTGTGGGATTTTGCTTGATTGAACAGAAATGCTCACGTGTTTGGATAGTCCCAAAAAGACAACCCAAAGACGGTGGCTTTGACTGAGTGTGTGTGTGCGTTTGCATATATCGGTGTGAGAGTATACACGTGGACTGTGTTTTTGTTAGGTCTACAGAGAGTCTGGCCTCTTGACTTGCTAATAATTGACAAAAACAATTGACAACGTGGATATTTTTACTGTGTGTGTGTGTGTGCGTGTGTGTACATGCGCACGCATATGTGGGTAGATTTGACAGCCCATGCCCCCGCAGTGTGATTTGTTTTTGCGTGAGTTCTCAGGTCTCTCTCACTGCCATAACTCAGTCCCTCCAACAGGTTGGTCGTCTCCGGAGAGCGGATAAAAAGCACAGAGAATGGGTATGGAATTCGGCCCGGTGCTCAGATCTTCCTGCCCGAGGCCCTCACCACGTAGCGGAGGGAAAGGAATGGGGAGAGGTGACAGGCAGAGAGGGAGAGAGGGAGAGAGAGAGCTCTCAGTTCAGGGTCAGAGTCACTCATAAAATAGACACAGTTAATGTGTTAACCAACAGCTTTACTTCAGGCACCTGGAATGAAATCAATAAATAAGATAGAGTCCTACTCCAGTTGTCTTTTCATCTCGCATCAACAAGACGTTTTATTGACTATAAGAGTCGCATAAACATAAAAATACCAAGATATATCAAATTGTGAATAGGGCCACAGAATATCTGTTGGATTTCAGTGGAGACTCTCAGTGGAGTTGCTATAGACCATTTCAGGTTCTAGTTCTAGAACGGCTCCCCCAGCACTTCCTGTTTAACATTCCATATGTTATGTTAATGTACAGGAAGTAGTTGGGGACCAAGATAGAATGTTCAAGCATTGTTTTATCCAGCTATGGAATTAGAACCTGAAATGGTCTATAGTCCTACATATTTTAGGTAGCGATTTATCTCTTAGCGGACAATGCCTTTATTTGCAGCAGCTGTTATTCCCCCAAGCATTGTCATACAGTACATACAACTACTGTACAGCTGCTTAGCCTCGGTCCACTGCGGGGGCAGCAAGAGTTAGATGCTTATCAAGGAAACAAAGGAATAAAAATAGACCGTCAACTGCCGTGTTTGTTTTGGGAGGCACGGAATCCCCAAAGTCAGCCAAAGTCCAAGCATTCTTCTATGAAGCACGTCCATCAGTCTGTAATGGACAATTTGCCCAATAAACAGGTGTGCAGGTATGCGAGGTATGCTTTTTGTAAGGTCAACTGCGGTGTCAAGGAAAGATGGTCTTTTTTATGTCAGCTGGTGGCCAGCTGCATGCGCATGTGCAAGTTGTCCAAACTATTTTGTCTCAATCTGATACAAGGCAGTGCAACCAAATATGTGCCTTTAGATGTTGCTGATAAAACACACAGTCAAATCACTAGTTTGAGCAAGAATTGTAGTGTAAAAGAAGTCGTTCCATTTATTTGAAAAAGAGTGAGTGTTATTTCACAAGCATGTGGCTCAGTAGCCACTGCCTTTGCTGTGTTGACGTGCGGGTGTGGTGAAGACGAGTGTAATGAGAAGGTGAGAGTAGGAAGATGAGGGGATTAAAGATTACTGTTCAGCCCTAAATTTCTCTCTCTCTCTCTCTCTCTCTCTCTCTCTCTCTCTCTCTCTCTCTTTCTCGCTCCTCCCACACACTTGCAACCTCTCATTTCTCCCTCTCATTTTCCTGAATCCTCAGACTTTTTCACAGCTCCCCTCCCCTCCCAATCCCTCTCATCTTTCTCTCTCTCTCTCTCTCGCTCTCTCTCTTTCTATCTCTCTCTCTCTCTCTCTCTTTCTCTCTCTATCCATCTCTCCGCCTCCTCTGCTTGTGTCTCTCTCCCACGCTCATCTGAAAACCTTTTTCTCTTCTCTTGCTCTTCTCCTGAGCCCACTCCCCTCTCTTTATCTCTCTTTCTCTCTTTCTCTCTCTCTCTCTCTCTCTCTCTCTCTCTCTCTCTCTCTCTCTCTCTCTCTCTCCCCCCCCCCCCTCTCTTTTCTTGAGTGGTTGCTGAGGGCAGTGTTGGGTTTGGGTGTGTGCCTATGGCTGGCTGCCCACAAGCGCCTGCCGGCCGGCTGTCCAGTCATCCACGCGCGCACACACACACACACACACACACACACACACACACACACACACACACAATGGCCCCGGAATCTCTCTGTAGTGAGGGTGTGATGGTGTGGAAGGGATCGTCCATGACGGGGCGTTAAAGGCACCGGCACACCGCTGCATCCGCTTCACAGCCATCGCTTAGCTCTCGCATAGCTGTGCTCTTTCTCCACCCGTCCATCTATCATTTATCAAACAACATTCAGTCTTATTGCTTATAGACCGCTTCAGTCTATATGCTATATAGGCATATCGACCGCTTCAGTCTATAGTCTATATACTGTAGGCATATAGACCGCTTCAGTCTATAGTCTACTGTATATAGGCAAATAGACCGCTTCAGTCTATAGTCTATATAGGCATATACTGTAGACTGCTTCAGTCCAGACCGCTTCAGTCTATAGTCTACTGTATATAGGCATATACTGTAAACCGCTTCAGTTTATAGTCTGCATAGTCATATAAACCGCTTCAGTGATAAAAACAAAAGCAATGCTTGAGCATTCTGTTTTGTTCCTCAACTACTTCTGCTACATTAAGGTAATGTATGGAATGCTAAATTGGAAACCCTGTGGGAACCGCCACATGTATGCGGCTAATGATCAAACTCTCTTAAAATAGTCTATATGAGAATGGACATCTAGTCGGCTTTTGTCAATTTTGATTGATTTATTTTATTTTTGTATTGTTGTGCGTTTGTGTGTGTGAGAGAGAGGGGGGTAGTGTATGTGTGTGCGTGTGTGTGTGTGTGTTGGCCATCATAGACCGCTAGTCTTCTTTTGCTCTGAGTCTGCTGTGTTTTGACCCCGTCATAAACCCAGAGGCAAAAAAGGTCACCAGAGTTTGTCTTGCAGTGTATGCTGGTGTCCATTCATGTGTGAGTGGGTGTGTGTGTGTACTGTGTAAGAGAGAAAAGAGGAGAGGGAAAGAGTGCTTGTGTGTGTGTGTGTGTGTGTGTGTGTGTGTGTGTGTGTGTGTGTGTGTGTGTGTGTGTGTGTATGTGTGTGT
>JASCQY010000078.1:12108034-12122343 GCA_030264315.1 Sardinella tawilis | reverse complement strand
GTGTGTGTGTGTGTCTGTGTGTGTGTGTGTGTGTGTGTGTGTGTGTGTGTGTGTGTGTGTGTGTGTGTGTGTGTGCAAGAGATACTGTAGATGACATATGACTTTCATTAGTTTCCTGTTCAGCATCACAATGTGTGGGAAATGCCTGAGAGAGGTCTGCTCAGCTCGTTCGATGTGTGTGAGGCGCCGAGGTCAATAAGGAGCGCGTGTGCTATTGATCATGTTTGGTGGTCAGCGCCCTCAGATTGGAGATAGGAGATTACCCTCCGGAGAATAGGAAATCTATGAACCACACAAACAAGATGCATGTGCTTTATGAGCACACAGGCTACGCAGGCTTAGTGAACCCACTACCTACTGTGTCTTTACCTGTCTTGCACAAGCTATGCACTACACAGTAATCAAAGTACACTTGTATCAAAAAGCTTCAGTTTCCCATGCTTGGATAAGCCTAGAATGACACAGGAAAGAAAGTTGTAATTGTGATGTTTGTAATTGTGTAAGTGTTTTTTTTTTTTAGAGAGAGTTTAGGGTTTCCAAAACTGGTTCAGCATGAATTGAAAGCAGTTAGGCTTAGCTGATTATGCCAAAGTCCTTTACATGAATCGCCACAGTAACCAAGCAACATGGAAAATAGAATGGTTCCTGATTATGTTGAAGCTAATCACTCTTTTTTTCTCTCTGTTTCATTGGCAGTGCAATGAAACATCCTTTGTCTTTGAGTCCCCCACTAAGACGGCCTGTAAGAACCTGTGGAAATGTTGTGTAGAGCATCATACCTTCTTCAGGTAAAATACCACTTCCAGCATAATTGCACATTTCGTCCACATCTACTGTACAGTGAACAGAACCACGGCAAGCACCCTCAGCTGGCCTGAAGTGTTTAATTAGGCCCTGGGCCTGCTGCAGTCAAGGTCCATTAAAACTCTACTGATTAATGCTGTATGTTGTAGGTATACTTGATTCAATTCAAGTACTTTAAAATATTTGTGCGCTGGACGCCTCACTTCCGTAGTATAATAAATAAACAGGCGACCGGTGTTGGGCTAGTATACATGCACTTACACAGGCTGTGTCACTGGTAAACTGTATAAAACACATGTATGCACATGTTAAACAGGCAGTGTTGTGACTTGTAAAGTTTTGATGAAGAATAATTTAGAACACTAGAGTTAAATTGCACAGTAGAGCTGCCAGTTTTTTTTTTGTTGTTGTTTTTTTTTCTTCCCAAAGTTGTTTGGCATGAAACCTCCCATTCCAACCCAACTGTGCTGTCTGACGTGAAGCGCTTACAGTGAGACTCATTTCTGTCTAATTATGAGACTCAGTGCCTCCCCAGGAAATCCCTGACTAATAAATGCGCTACAGGCGTTCCCTCTCTCTCTCTCTCTCTCTCTCTCTCTCTCTCTCTCTCTCACTCTCTCTCTCCATATCTCCCTGGCCCTCAAAGCATCCAACAGACTGACCGTATAAACAGTAAATCTTGCAGGCTCACCCAAGCAGTCCTTTCCCCCTGAGCCCACCCTGGTGTTGGTTTAATCAGAAAGAGCTTTAGCGAGCCCTGCCCTTAAAGAGCCTTACAGGACCCTGGCTCGCCAGCTGATTGGGGAGTGTGTGTGTGTGTGTGTGTGTGTGTGTGGAGGGGGAGTTAGTGGGCGTAATCCTCGTGTGAACCCACCACAACCTGCAGGATGCAGAAAAGCAGGCAGAGGTAAATGGAGAGGAAACCAGGGGAAAGGACTGACCCTGAGAGAGGTGCCCATTAGACACAGCAGCACCAAGAGGCAGCAGCAATGCCTGTTGATTAGGTCCATTTATTGTGCAACACAAATGGTTATGGTTATGGTTATGCAGTATCATATCAGCTGGAGCCTGTAATCTTTAGTGTTGTTCAGTTAATCTATCAGGGTAGTGACTGAAAGTTGGTTTTAAATTAAACTGTATTACCCACATTTTAGAAATATCTCTAGGTGATTAACTAGAGACATGGGTCTTGGGTGTTGGGTGTTTCCCAGGTGGACTTTCACTAGAGGTACAGATTTGTTGGCAATGACATATCAAAGCTCACGGGAGTTTGGCCCAGGAGGCACATGTATTTTTTTAGTGTTGTATGCTACTTATCTTGCACTTCTATGATCGTTTCTGTGGATATTCTCCTCTAAATAAGCTAAAAAATATTTTTAAAAACTTGGGCACATTCTGTATGCCTCTGGTGGCTCACAGAATTTCAGAAATTCATGTGAAAAGCTCAGGGGTTGGCAGGTGCCTCGTGAAAATCACATTCAGTAACATAACGCACATTGTGGGAAAAGCGACAGCCCAGAAAAGCTTGAGCTCATTACTGCTCTAAGCTGCTCTTGTTGCACAGGGGTAGTGGTCACTGGACCGTGCAGTCAGTCAACAATGTTGTTGTGCTGGGAGGCAACCTTGACCAGGGCATTTTTGATTTCACTTTTGTGTAAGTTGGACAGAATCAGCACACACTCAGTCATGGAGTCATTGTTGATTCCAAAGTGTTGCTGGTGTCCCAGCATATGAAACCGGCACCCCCATCCCCTCCATCCAGGCCCAGTTATTGGTTTCCATTGTATCGACATCACGGTTTTGTGAAGCATCACTGATCGATCTCGGTTTTATCAGCAGGGTAGACACGGCTGTCTCCCTGTTAACAGGTCAAACAAACACAGTTTAAACTGTTAGCTGTGGGCATCCACATGGTCAATCCATAAGGGCTCAAGAGAAAGCTAAAAAAAAAAAAAAAAGATCCTGTGTACCTGATGTGCAGTACTGCAGGACAAGGGTAGTAGTCCCAGTATTTTAAGCGTAGCACACCTGAGTCTCCAAATCCTCTTTGATCAGTTGTCTTTTTTGTTCCTCTTTTGTGCATAAGAGCCCTGCTTTACCAAGCAGCGCTTTTGAACTAGGGGGGTTCTAACAAGAGCCCAGCAAAAACCTCTTTGGTGTATATGTGTGTGTCTGTGTGTGTGTTTTTTTAGTCATGTTTCATTAAAATACAGCTTCTAAGAGAAAAGCGCAAAATAAGATTCTCTTTATACAGAGACACTATTAGACAGTGAAGTGGGGAGCCTGTTTGATTCACTGTGGGGCGTTGGGAAAAGGCATATGGTATCATGCATTTGCCATCACTGGCATTTACGGTAGTTTAGAAGAAAAAGCGTAATCTCGAATCTTTAAGGTTTCTAAGTTATCTCTTAAGAACACCCGGAGGGCTCTGGCGTAAAATCCCATGACGATGGATCCTTTGGAAGATTCCTTCGAGGACGCCTTTGTACCTTTACATCAGCTTTCGCACAAATGAGGTCCTTAGAGCTTTTACTTTGAAGAGAACTTCTGAAATACCTGTTTTTGTTGGAGGTTTAGATTAGGCTGCAGGTAGGCTACTACCATTCACACTTTCTTTTGTTTTGTTTTGTATTTAACCCAAGGGCAGCGCTAGGAATTTTGGGCGCTATGACAGAAAATGATTTTGGGCCCCCCAAATACTGATTAAAATTATTTCTGGGGCCCCCTGTCAGTAGCCTGGGAATACCCATGCTGCCTTGCACGATCGTTCCAAACTGCACGGCAGCCTGGAGACCATGGCCAAAATTTTCACATGAATTTGGGAACCAATCACACCACGGGGAGAGATGGCAAGACGATGCGCGAACTTTTGAACAAACAAAACCTGAAATTCCGTACGAGAAAATGTATAGGTGGTCCCCAGACTAAATCTCACTTGAGATTTAGGCTGTTGTTAGCCAGGCTACCCTGTCAGTGACAGACCCTTAGAATCATTCTGAGCCCCCCCCCACCCCACCCCACCCCGCCCGCAAACCATTTAAGCATTGAAATGACAAAATGTCAGTACACAAGCATAGTATATTCTATATGTCATTTTACAGATTACCAGAAAATGACTCGAACACCCTGACCAGGAAGTTGTCCAAATTCAGCTCACTTGGCTCCAAGCACCGTTACAGGTGAGTAGTGTTATCCAATTTACTGAGAAGACAGAGAGCTAAATGAATCAAACTTGAATTTGAGAGTTTTGGTCCATTTTTAATGTTTCATTTATTCAAAACAAACATCACTGTCCCCTAATGTTTCTCTAGTAAATCTGGAACGCTCAATTGGTTATAATCTGACTGTGTAACATACGGTTTTAGAGAACAGAGGAAAGTGTGGCTCTCATGGTAAACTAAGCCAGCGCATGAATAATTGAGTTTGTTAGACTGTGGCCCATGCAGCAGAAGGGGTATGCTGACAGCATCACCCGCGCACTGGAATACCTGAATTATTGAAGGATAACAGGATATTTTCTCTAACCCTTTTGTGTTTTTGCTGTGAAAAAGTGCATTAAACTCCGGATTCGCCTGCAGAGCTATAGGATGGAATCTTTTTCTTTTTCTTTTTAGCTTAGTTTTTGTCAAAACGTTTCAGTTGACTTTGTGTTTCAAATAGGCCAAGGGAAGTTGAGCCACCTACATGCTCATGCTCATCCAGGAGGTTGTCTAAGTCTGTTCTTCCCTCCTCGTGCGAGTTTGCTGTGGATGTATGCCTGCACTGTCATTCCGTGTGCTGCTCAGTTGTTTTGACCTGTCATCTCAACTTGGATGTGTCTTTGAAGCTGTATGATGTAACATGTTGAGTAATCTGTAACAGGCAAGCAAGTCAAATGCTGTTGACCTCTTGTAGGAAAGTGCACAACACTGCTTCTGTGCAGGGATGTGTAAGGGATTAAAGGAGAAGTTCGGTTGTGAATCAACCCACAGCCCTGTTGTTAGAGGTCACTGAATGCTGTTCATAGGAAAAGGAACGGAAAAAATTGATACAACATAGACTGAATAATGAACCGGGCAACTAACACTAAGTGAATGGGGCAGAGTGTCTAGTGTACTGTCAGTTTCATTTCGCTATGCCCCATTCAGTGAACAATAGTTACTGGTTTATAACTCGGCCTGTGTTGCATCAATTCATTCTTTCGTTCTTTTTGCTACAGACAGCATTCAGTGACCTCTAACAACAGGGCTATGGATTGATTCACACCGAACTTCTCCTTTAAATACGATATGAAATAATCTTGCAAATAAAGACCAATAAGATCTTATGGATGCATAATGAAAAGACGCTGAACACTGACTCACTAATCACAACTGCTTGTGTCCTCAGTGGGAAAACTGCTGTCCAGATGGGCAGGGACCAGTCTGCCAACCTGCCCCGGCCGGACCTGCAAGTAGTGCGGAGCCGCAGTAAGACCTACCCCAAGAGGGCCCCACAAGCTGCTGGTGAGTCAGGGGAACTTCACTCATCCACTTCTGCTGGCTAGCTTGTCTCTCAGCTCACTGCTTGAAATGTAATAGCGCTACATGTTTTATTTGTAAGTTTCAACTAAGAAATAGCTAACTAAACAAAGGGGTCGGCTATATGTTTTTGCAAACAAAGAGTGTCTTGGGACTTCTCTGATAATCCTGAACTGCCAGGTAGATCATCTTCATACCCTACTGACAGGCCATACCAGTGTGTTGAACATTACTGTAAGCTTCATGAGTCCATCGTCATCCTCTATTTTTCCTGTGAATATTCTGCTGTTTGCTTGATTGCATATCTGACTTTTTCTGTCCTTTCTGATGACTTTTGTGTGTTTCACAGCTTGTGATGACACCTTGGTACTCACTGATCCTACCTGAAGTATGTACAGTTAGATCCTAGGGTGTAGTAGGCTAGTCGCTAATGTAGCTTCCCCTTGGTGGGCACTCCCAAGTGAGTCCAGAATAACAACCCTGGCTCAGAGTACATAGGAATATCCCCTCACTACTAAAGGACATCCCTCTACTAAAGGACGTAGTGTAAAAACTCCACGGTCGTTTTTTGATGCGTTTAGCCAAGCTTTTTGTGAGACACTTTCAGGCTGTCTGCCACTCACTCACTCTCACTCTTCCTCTCTCTCTCTCCACGGGAAGGACATTTCACACCATGGATCAAATATTTCTCTGGAGGAACACAGAGATATTTTTTTTGTCAGAAGCATTTTTCACCACAGCCATTCCCTTTAAAGCTGTCAGCCCTTTTTCAAGTCCAGTTCAAGGATTTGGATTTTGGTTTTTTGTTTTTTTGGTCTCGTCTCCAAGCCCTGTTACCTAGCAACAGTGGCTGCTGGTTACCCCGGAAAATCCACCGGTGTATCAAAGTCAAATTAATCTTTTGTGTTTTAATTAAGGTGTTGACATAATTGTCCTTTGTATCCCTCAAATAAAAGAATTAAAGCCTCACTAAACCGCATTAAAGTTCAAGTCAAAGTCCTTTCACATTCTCCTCCAGTTCATTACAGATTGCCTTGTTTTTATTAAATGGCTAATACTATTATTTAGTCAATTTAGTCCACTGCAGCATTAGTAAGAAGTAAATAGGATACCCTTATAGTAATTAAATTTTCCTACCTATTTTCCTACCTAGTTATACTCCACAAGGGAAGATTTCTCCTCTAGTCATTTGCTAAAACAAAGGGCTTAAATGTAATTCTGCAAGAGGTAGAGGCTTAATTTGGAATCCCTAAATACATGTGTTCATCAAACAGCTTTATCTACATATATAAGCAACAGGGTAAACACTCTATATCTGGTAGATAGTGGCATGGAAAGGTTTGAAGTGTGGTACCACTTAGGGAGGCAATTTTTGTCCAGAGAAGACTTCCAGTGATAATTTACAGTAGCATAGCCATAATGCCCACTTTATAAGGATTCGTTTTTCATCCATTTCATAGCAAATCAGTATACTGTTAGACACAGTAAGCAACTGGCTATGACTACTGAAAGGATTTAAAAGATCTCTTGCACAGGTGTTCTGTCCTGAGCTTTGGTCCCTCCCAAAATGTTCGAAGCTGAATGCTTCCTGCTAATTACATAGCTGGCTAAATTACCCTCACCTCAGTAGTTCGCACCTCCGCAGGCATCCACTAACATAGTCAGCTGCCCGCACTGGCATGGAAACAAAGCTGTGTTGTCACAACATTACACTACCACTGTTACATGTCTTCAGGGCGACAGTATATCCGCACTCGCTTTCTGCTCTTTTTCCTGAACTGGCAGGTGTCCTCCTGGCCTATGCTCCTCGTCCAAAAGTTAGAGTAATTACGTTCAGACAACGTTCATTCAATGCTTTCATCTTAAGCTTTGGTACTTCCGTCGACCCTCATGGCTGCAACTTAGCCGACAGTATACTGTAGGTCTTAGCTATTGATGTGCTTGATGACCTCGAGTGAACTTGGCAGGGGCTTTATAATTTCACCTCTGATGAGTTCAAACAGGTGTGCTGGATCAGGGAGAAGCCTGAAGGATATGGTAAAACACCTGTAGCTTTATGCTAGTTGTTCTAAAAATGAATAACTGCTCTGTCTCTGTTCTAATCCTCACGTTGTTAGATCTATTGTCCTGTTTATTTACCATCATTCACCTGTTATCATTTGTCATCTCTAACCACATATCAGAACATTATATCCCTAACAGATACCCTAACACATAGACTGACATCTAGATACATTGTTTGGGAGCCAGTACCTGTAATGGTAGACTTCCCCAAATGTGTGTGAGTGTGTGTGTTTGTGTGTGTGTGCGTGAGTGTTTGTTTGTGTGCGTGCATGTGTGTCTGTGTCTGTGTGTGTTTGTGTGTGCGTGTGAGTGTTTGTGTGCGTGCATGTGTGTGTGTGTGTGTGTGTGTGTGTGTGTGTGTGTGTGTGAGAATGTCTGCATGTTTTAGGAAGTGTTCATGTGTCCCACCTGTGTACCTCCCCGTTCGTTTTTATGTCAACACCCTTCCTCCTGCCATGGCAACAACCACGTTCCTTTCCTCGGTGACTTCAGTGTCTGGCATCTGGGCAGGCATCCACATTGGCAGGGCCCTGAAAGGTAGCCCGCACTGGGCCTGTGACTGACCTGACCCAGCCACCTGGTCCATCCTTCCATTGTTCCAGCCACATGCCTCCTCACTTAGTAATGGAAATCAGCTCCGTAAAAGCCATCAGTCACAAACAATGGAGAGTGACAGGGGTGACACCTATAACGATTATAAGTAACGGATCCAGATGGGACGCGGAGGGGAGATGTGGCATGTACCCACACACTCAGTGAATTGTCTGTGATTGATGATGCTTTTACTCGTGCTTATGGGAAATTCATGTGAAATGTTTGTTTTGTGTGTGTGTATGTGTGTGTGTGTGTGTGTGTGTGTATGTGTGTGTGTCTTTTCAAGATCTGACCAATGGGAGCACACCTGCCTCGAAAGCAGAGCACGCTGGAAGTGAGCTGCCCCCTAAGACCACAGCGCCCTGCCCGCTCAAGAGGTGAGACGGAATGGAATGCACTGACACCATGGGGGTTTCCTCTACTGGTACTGCATGTGTGTGTGTGTGTGTGTGTGTGTGTGTGTGTGTGTGTGATAGTGAGAGACGGAAATACATGTCTCTCTCTATCTCTCTCTCTCACACACTCGCATACACATGCACACACACACACACACACACACACACACACATACACACACACACACATACTTTTCAGAGACAGATTTCAAAAAGTAAACCACACTGGAATGATTTGAAAAAGAGCTCTTCATAAAATCATTGTGCGATAGTTTACTCCTTTATTCCTTAACATTTACAGTATGTTCCTGCTACCCACCCACACCTGGCAACTTAAAAGTAGGCTAGTTGTAGGCAGGGATTTGTTTTTTCCTTCAGAAGGAGAGAGACTCCTGTCATTTTATATATGTGTTTTGTCCTTAGCTCCAAAACGAACAAGGCAGAGAACCAGCCTGAGGAGTCTCGAGGGAGAACCGGCGCTCCATGGGATGAGAACGCTCCACAGAGGTACCCAACTTACGACACACACATTCAATCCTCCGTCAGAAAATGAAAAATGAAAACTCTTTTCATACCCTCTTCAGAAAACGCCGCTTTATTTTGCGCATCTAAAACATAGACCACTGGGTTTCGGTTAATATGGAAATGTATGCGGGCATTACTGTACTGATAATAAGCTATTCGTAGACCTGTAGTGGACTAGCGTTTGTGCTGAGTTCCGCAGTAACAGAGCCAGTCAAGCCGTCCCTGTAGACTCCCAAAGCGTTATTAATGCTCTAAATGTGGGCCTGATTACACCTGCCTGGCTACGCTCTCTAAGCACAGATCGATTATTCCTGCCTAGAGACTCCGTCTCTCCCCCCACACCCCCCCCCACCCCCGCCGCCGCCGCCGCCGCCTGGGAGAGAAAGCGCGAGAGAGCGTGCACGCAAGGTGAGACGGGGCTCAGGCCCGGGAATTAACCGGATTTACTCTCCGCCCCCGCTCCAGAATGGGACAATAGCGTTCAAAAGCCACTGATTGACAGGGCCTAAAACCTGTAAGCTTCAGCGAGATCAAGGCCTGCACGGGTCTCCCAGGAGAGCAGCGGGAGGCCGTCTGATGCGCGGAGCACACTGTTTAGTTATATTTGCCCACTTCACAATGTTTACACAGACGGCAGGCATGATCAGATGGTAATGAACTAACCCCGACTAGAGCCCCATTCATATTCATGGTTAAAAAAAGCAACAGCGAACGAGGCCTGCCCTACTTAAGCCCACTGATTAAAGAACGAGTGTCATCTTCACATTATCCGCAATTCATTCATTTTGTCCAATGAGACTTGTTAGGAAGAATGCATTCAGTCTGACCAATACAGTCAGTTACAGGAACACATTAAAGAGAAAAGCTTTCCAGACCATGAAGAGGCCCATGAACAGTTTTTAAAACAGTAGAGGCTAGAATGTTTATCTTTGTTTATTTATATATCTCGGAAGTGTTTTGGTGAGGTTTAGCTCACTGTAACGGACAGGGAATTGTGTACACATGTGTATTTGGCTGAGGAGCGGATGCTTGGACTAGGTGTCCATCCTCCTTTTTAAACCCTTATAATGATAGTGTAGCCGACTTTGATTTGCTGTAGACTGCAACATAAATACAGTTATTGCCTTTTCAAACTGCATTCCTGTGTGTTGAGACATACGACAGATTGTTCAGTTCAGTACACAGAGTGTTGAGGATTGTAGTAAGCAAGACAGCTGTGAAGCCATTAATTCTGTTCCTCAATACAAATCATTCACCGCATTAATTGTAGCCTAATCCCTTACATTGCAGTCGAACAGCTGTGTTTGTGTGTGCAGGGACACATTTAGAGGTTTTATGTTGGAATGAATGTGAATGAATGTTAACTTTTTCTTTACTGAGTATTTTGGGTCTCTCCCACAGCGGTTTGTATAATTCTGCCAATGAGCGTAATAAGTCCCCGAAATTCCCCAATGCCCGCAGACGCACCCCTTCAGGCGGCAGTGAAAACGAGACCAATCACGCATCCAGACGCAGGTGTGTATTCTCCTGGGTCTGTGGGTGTGCTTGCATCTGGCATTTGATATTCAGATATGTCTCTGTGTATCCTTGTTTGTGTGTATGTGTGTGTTTATGAGTGTCTGTCTGCTTGTCTATGTTTTTCATTGGTTTTCAATATGCTGTATGGTTTCAGTGTTAGTGTATCTGAGTTTATTTGACTGATACAAGGATTTGAAGCTCCTCCACCTTGTGTGTGTGTGTGTGTGTGTGTGTGTATGTGTGTGTGTGTGTGTGTGTGTCCATGTGTGTCTATGTCTACCATGTGTGTATGGCTATGATCCCCTTGTCCAGTGGTTTAATTTGTCTAGTGTTCTCATCAGAGTCTCTCATTGGGCATAAAGGGGGCGACACACTAACCTCTGTACCTCTGCTGCATCTTTTCCCTGTCCATCAACTATGAGATGAAGTCTCCCCCTAGTGGTGGCACAGAAAACAAATAAAAGGGCAGACAGACTTCATCTCGCATCATTTGGGTTGAGCCTCTCCTCCATATCCACTCTCCTCTCGAAGCTAAATCGAATCATCATGTTAGGTGTGCATTTGACATTAGCTCCACTTTGAATGGGTTTAGCAACTCTAAATGCCACTCTTCAATCACTGAAAGGAAATGTGGATCATATGAACTGTATATTATTGGATCAAACTGACTGAACAGAGTTAGGAAAAGAGCAATAACATTAATAAGGTTTGCCTGCTTCAGATTGCAGTTACTATTACAAAAGAGAGAGAGAGAGAGAGAACGTGTGAGAGAGAGAGAGGGGAGGAGAAAGAGAGAGAAATGGAGCGAGATCCCCTGTGGGTCTATTTGATGAAAGAGGTCTGTGAATAAATAAATACTGATAACTCCCCACCCCCCACATAGTAGAGGTGGGGCCTCTTTCCCTCCCCTCTTTAAGCGGAGCGAATGTATGCATGCAGACGCCCGCTATTAAACGGCAATCTCACCCTTGCCCTGCCAGTCAGCATCAGGTCAGCACCTCATTTAACCCGCCCTGACCTCACGGTCCTCCCCTCCCATTGTGTCCCATTGGCAGGAGGGGCCAGAGCAACGACGACCCGGAGAACAAGCAGCATAGAAGGAGGTAGGCTACAGTCTACTGTCTGTTCCCTTGTATTGGTGGTCCTTAGTGCAGGGGCCAGGGTGGGCTTACCATGCATTGTTAATGCTATGAGGTTTTTAAAGCACTGATGCATTTATTGCCTCTGTGTGTATAAATGGTGGTGCTTGTTAATGTGCTAGGTCATGATGAGTTGAGTGTGGTGAATGCATGTAGTACAGCTTGTAAGAGGGCATTTATAAAGATCTTACTTTGGTACTCCTAGCCATGGTAAGACACATTGCTAAGGGTGTCAGTATTCTAACCCACTGGGGTGCCCTTATTTTTCTAGTAAAGGGCATCGCATGTACTGTAATTCATGACATACATGCACGCACACTCACACACACAAACACACACACACAAGCACACACACAGATCCAAAAAATGCTCACAGACAGACACCCTAGCACACAGACACAGACACACACACCAGTTGTCAGCGGTCTCTCTGTGTTCTTTGTTCAGCCTCTAATGGCCTTTCTCTGCTGTGTTTCTTCTGCCCTTTCTGTGGCCCTTTAGGTCACGTTCCCGTGGCAACACCAGCAGCGGTAGTGAGTCTGAGAACTCTAACCGGGAGCACCGTAAAAAAAGGAACTGGTGAGTAATGGCCGCCACAGAATGAGGGTCTCCACACAAGACTCGAGTGCCAAAGGGGTCTGTGTGTAGCCATAAAGATTCTAGGAAGACAGGGAATCAAGGTGTCATTGGGAAGAGTTGTGCTCCCAGATTCATGCTCACTGTTCCAAGAATGGAAATTCCCATCCTGAACCACAATTGTTCAGTGGTATTTTAGCAGCAAGTTTGTGGAAATGGTTTACATGCCACATCCGTGTGTGCATATTTGTGTGCGCGCGTGTTTGTGGTTTGTGTGCGCGCATGTTTGTGGTGTGTGTGTGTGCGTGTGTGTGTGTGTGTGTGTGTGTGTGTGTGTGTGTGTGTGTGTGTGTGTGTCGCAGGTCCCGGCAGGAGAATGAGATGGTGGATTCAGGTCCTCAGTGGGAGGCCGTGCAGCGGCGTCAGAAGGAAAAGTCCCACAACGAGCCCAACCACCGGCGCTCCAGACATCGCTCTCGCTCGTACGCATTTCACTTCTCTTTCCTCTCCTCAGCCCTCCCCATTCCCGGACTGGAGCTTCTCCAACAACCATGCACTGTGACTAATAACATTTGCCTAATTCCATGCACCGTGATTAATAACATTTGCCCAATTCCATGTCTGACTTGGTTACTTAAATGACTATATGAGACGTTCAGCTGTAGAGTTTACATAAAAAAAATGTATGTATTTTAGTTTTATATAAGGCCTACTCACTTTTCTGGTACATCCATAACTGAGGAATTGCCCATCATTCGTTAGAATGAGGCATAAACCTCCATCGACTGTGAATGGGCTCTCCTAATGTTTGGCCGCTGCAAAAAATGAATGACCGTTGCCACTGACAACTGGATATGTGCTTCTGAATTACATCTTTCATATCTGTTCACAAGTAGCCTGTTCACAGATCGCAGTGAACCTTCAGTGAAAGTGGAAGCAGAGATGGTTGTTGAGCTGTTTATTCTTCACATGATTAAAAATAAAATGACATTTGTTCCATTTTTGTAATAGTCCTATAACTCAAGCCTCTGAGGTCTTTATACAATAGACAATAAGGCATTTTCAATCCTTGAGTAATTTCAAACGCACAGTTCAAGCTTCAAGTGCTACAGATCTACATTAGCAATTAACAATTAGGAGTGGAGGCAGAGTATCAGAGTATGACAACAAGTCTGCAAAACATCTCTGTGAAATGAAAGTGTAACGTTTGTATTTTTTGCAGGAGAAGTCCAGATGTCCAAGCAAAGGAGCAGTTATGGAAACATATTCAGTATGTGTAACACTTGCACTTTTTTCTGGCGGAACTATTTTCCCCATATCTAGTTGAACAAGTTGAGATTTATCTGTGTAATGAGACAAAAATGTCCTGTGGATCAGATATCACTACGTGGATCTAATCTTCGTTAGTATGCAAGGCATGGTGCATAATGAAATCCTGCAGTGTGGCATTTTAGTGTCACGACAGAATGATAATAAGAGAAGTGTGAGAGTCAAAGTACTCCTTGAGAATATGTGATTTTGTGCTGATACTAAAGTAACCTTTGTGCCTGTCTGTACAGGAAGGAGCTGGTGGATCCATCTGGTCTGACTGAGGAACAGCTCAAAGAGATCCCCTACAAGAAAGTGGAGTGAGTGTTCATGTCTCAGTTGCTCAGCTCTCTTGAATGAACAAGAGCCAATGATCTTTATCATTTATTTGAATATTGAATTGAAAATTAGTTTGTATTTTGGATAAGAGTACTCTTGAGCACACCAATATGATGACTTGATGACTTTTATCTGGTGACATGCATATTGTATTGTTTTTTTTTTTTAGAATACATCAAAACAGTTATTTCTCCACATTTTCTTCAAATAGTATCTTTTAAGTATAAATTATTAAAAAAAAAAATCTTCACACATCGCAAGTGATAGACTGCAGCAAAGACTGACAAAGAACAGGTTTTATGATATTTAATGAAGTGATTTGGTTTTGTTGTCATCCATAATAAACAGGACAGTGGGTTCTTAGCTCCACTGCTTCATTCTTAAATCACGGTGGTATTGTCAAAACGAGCTCTGACAAACGAAACAGAAATATAATGTGTTTTGTCACAGAACTGGAGCTTTGCCCCTGAGACTAAACCAGTCTGGTCGATCTGCATAGTCTAATCTGGGTCATGGGGGGGGGGGGGGGGGGGGGGGGGGGGGGGGGG
>JASCQY010000078.1:12095729-12108024 GCA_030264315.1 Sardinella tawilis | reverse complement strand
TGGGTCATCGCCCCCCCCCCCCCCCCCTTACTTAATATTCTGTCCCAGACAAAGGTGTTTCACCACATAATAAATTATTTAGGGTGCTGCGTCTACAGAGTCCTTCCCTCTGGGCCGTATGGAAATTCGAAGTTCCACTGGATGGTTCTGTTGTCATCTTTGGGGTTTCAGAAGGAGACAGCACAGCATGGGAGGATGCTTGATACTCGACTGTTGAAGAGATGTGCGCTCTTTCTGTGAAACTGAAATATGTGTGTGTGTGTGTGTGTGTGTGTGTGTGCACGTGTGTATGTGCCTGTGTGTTCCACCGCAGAACCCAAGGTGACCCAATACGGTTCCGACACTCACACTCCCCACGGAGCTACCGCCAGTACCGCCGTTCCCACTGCTCGGATGGGGAGCGCTCCGTGCTCTCGGAGGTCAAGTGAGTCACGCCAGTCCACTGCTCTTCCCCTTCAACCAGCACCTGATGTGATCGTAGAATTGTCTCCCTCTTGTCTGCAGTCACCATTGTGTTCAGAATCTCTCCTCATTCACGTGTTTGTTTGTTTGTTTGTTTGTTTGTGTGTATTTGTTTTCATTTTGTGTTTATTTTGTTGTCCTCCCTCCTCACCTCCACGCTGTCTCACGTGTAAAGCTCTAGGACAGACCTTGTCCCTCCCCTTCCTGTCACTCGCACAGCTGACGTCCCAGGCTCAAGCCACACCCCCTCACAGGTCAGTCAGTCAGCCGACCGCCAGCCACTCCTTTCTCCCGTCTTCAATCCACACTGTTGCACTGAGAGATTCTGTTTGGGCTTCTTTGGTTCATTTGTGTTCGGTAGACAACACAATTGCACAATATGCGTAAAGAGAAGCGCAGGCCGAACTCCTTTTTATTATTAATGAAATAATAAAACAGTCTACTACCTTGGGCCTGTTCCCCTAGGCTGGACATGAGCTTCCCTTTGCATGTCCTTGGATGTCATTCCCATCCTGAATGTTTCTCTAGCTGCTGGTTTAAAAACACACTGTGATCCAATGATGCTAACCGATGTGTGTGTGTGTTGTTTTTTTGTTTGTTTTTTTTTTGGACACTCTCGGTGTCCAGAAAAAGGCCGGATCGAAGGACAACATCTCGGAAAGCACCGACCCGGAGTCTAAAAGCAGCACCAAGGGTGTGAAGGCTGCCCATCCCCCCCGGGCCACGACAGAAACATGATGGGATGCAGAGCACAGTACATGACCATGTACATTCAGTGACTGACAGGCTTTTTGCCCAATCAAGGCAAATGAAATGAACTCACATGACTATTCATCTGAAAATGTTTCAGTTGTACTGACCATGGGGATGTTTTCAGAAAAGCCCCTCTCATGAACTCCTCCATGAACTCCACGATCTTTTTTTTTTTTTTTTTTTTTTTTTTGAACGATTTGTTTGCTTGCCCCTGCATCCCCAAGAGAGAGCACTGGGTCTCTACTCTGAGCATGCTCACTGGGGCGCAGGCCAGTGCTGCTGCAGTCGAGCCCTGGCCCAAAGGAAAGCCCTGTACACACAGAGAGAGGGAAGAAGGAAGTCAAGCCTCTGGGCTACCAGCTGTTCACTCCACACACACTCTCTCCAGGGACACAGCTGGGACTCTCTCCATTGGAGACAGTTAGTTACTTCCGAGCTTCCCTCGGAAATGGCATTCTGAGCGCTCCCTTCTTCAAGAGGTCCGGAATATTACCTCACAGACCTCATATTACCTGATGGTGTAGAATGGAGGAAGAACAGAACATTGGACCATTGGAAACCCAAACGAGTTTGACATAATATTATAATACTGTGCCTGTACATAAGCCAAGTGAGAAGAAGTTACTGTATCATGGAAGACGTTTTTAAGTGAGAGAGAGGCTTCCATCTTGAACTATCTGTCAGTCACTTTCACATCCTTTTCCCCAGAATCCTGTTGTGTCAGTCATTAGGTATTAGGGTTTATATTGTCCCACAATGGATTCATTTATCCATGTCTTTTGGCATACGCTATTTAGTAGACTAGACTCCACATGTAAGAAAACAAACATTTCCTGTCTTGTTCTTGTACTTTGTAAACTGTATCAGTGATCATTGTCATATCATTCAATTGCAGTCATCAATCTTTTTTGCGTTTATTGTATTCTGACAATCAGATGATGGTGATGTGTGGATCATTTGCATTTGTGTTTAATCTTACTGTCATACTGCCCACTGCAAATAAATCATCCACACAGTTAGCATGACGAAGCTCCCTGCAGTTCTACATGTTTGTTTAAAAGTCAGTGTTAAAGTCCTGTTCAACTCATCTCGTATGAAGACCACTGTGAACGCTGCTCAGATATACCATGTCTTATTATTATTGTCAGGTTATTAGTTTTTTGGGGTTTTTTTTGGCTATAGGAAAAACTTTGCTGCTGTATTCTTCAACAAGAATTGTTTTGCACATTAGTTAAGTAGTATTTGTCTTTTTCTGCTGTTGTAAGGAAAGAAAGAACCCGAATTCTCATTAATAAACTCGTTTCACACTAAAAGCTTTGATGAGAGTCGCTTGCAAAGTCATGAGGTGGAATTGGCTTTGTTGATATCGAATAAAATTTGGAGAACAGAGCAGCGCACGCCTCATTCTGCCCTTGCCAAATATCTGATAAAGCGAAGGGAACAGAACTTCAAAAGACTTAATAAACACTGAATAAAAAAAATGCATCACCAGCAACTGCTGTTGTTTCTTGGTATCAAGTTGAGACAATTCAATTTATTACAATCATGGAGGCTTTTTTTCCCTTTCCTCTGTTAATGTAGCCGTACAATAGACAGCTTTAGGATTTCAATCGTTCAATCCATTTTGAGTGTGCCGGGAGAATACACTTCACCCCAGATATTTTTGACACCAAATGAAAGAGCTTATGTTAACACAGGCAATAATAAATAGCATTGGCAGTAATTCACTGTTTAAAGTTGCCGTGGCACCAGAGAGACTGAGACATACAGTAGAATAGCTTTGATTTATGGGGTGTGGCATTCAGCAGTCATCAGTCACAGTAACTGTGCTAAAGCCCACTTCACTACTGAAGTTTCTCCAATAGGGGGCGCAACTATCCCATTTTCCTGAGAGTACATTAAAGGCCTTTGCTTTGGTTGGTTTGTAGACACACCTAAAGATTGTATCTCTTCTACAGACAGAACCCAATGCATGATTGACATAATTAAATTCTTCAATAACCAATGGCTGTACCATAAATGTCATTCTTTTCTTCATTTAACTGTCATTGTGTTCAGTATCTCAACTTTTAGGGGCTATAAGTATCTCTATGGATTCTGTATGGATTAGCCTCGTGTTTATTGTGAGGTTTAAACTCTTATGCAGGCTAAGAAGTGGGAGGTCTTTGGCAGACATGTTTTTATCCCATCATGAGAAATATGATTTGCCTGACATTCACAAGACTGTTCTGGTAAATCCCTTTCATGAGGCAAAACTAGAGGAAAAGGGTAGAAAAATATCTTGCTGTTCTTGTCATAACTGTGCCGTGTTATAAATGTACATAGACATACAGACAAGATGACCTTTAACATAAGTTGATGGCTTCTTTTCCTTTCTTTTTGTAATGAGGTAAACTTTCCTCGAGGTTACAAGGCTAGGCTAACTGGACTCTTGTTTCCCAAAGGCAAGTTGTAGCACTAGATAAACAGATTACTTTGCACATTGTATCCATATGTTTTGTGAGGGCATATAAAACCGCCTCTGTATAGCATTCCTGTGTAGTTTCACATGAAACATATGTGACTGGGCCGTGGCTACTACCTCTCAGATAGATGAAGCATGGCAGTTCACCAGGGGGAGAGTGCCAAATGCACTCGCTCACCTCGTCATAACAAGCCAATGAAAAAAAAAATGGTCCAGGGTCACAAGCAAGCCAAGTATGATTTAACTCAAATCCACTGTGTTCTAACACCTCTCTGTTCTCTTTCCAAAAAAGCTGTGTGGGAGACTACAGTATTCACAAGCAGATTCTAGACACAACCCCCACCCCCCTGTGTCCTCCCTTTAGACACCTGTAGATCTCACAAAAAGTTTTGAAGACTGTGTTGATATGTGTTCTGACACCTGTACTCATATTCAGAGGGGGGAGAAAAAACAGCCGGAGGCATCTCAGGTCACGCTGCATTTGCTCAGTTCATGTTCATTTGGCATTGCAAGCTCTGCCTGGTGTCATCTAAACATCCCGCTGTTCCCAGGGGACAACAACCAGCAGCACTTTGTCCCCATGTAAACAGGATAATGCCCCTTTTCCTTCCTGCAATGGAGTCTCTGCAAGAAGCACATGCTGGGGAAAAACCTCATTGTTAGAGCGGTCTTAAAATATCAGACGTGCTGTAGAACCTGTGGCCTCCTGAAACACATCATCCACCTGTGATTTTTCTTTTTGCATTTAATTGTGTATCCGTAAACTTTTACATTAATTTCTCCACAGATGAGATTTTATGAAAGGTTTTATTAGTGCTTCCTATACCCTGTACTGCAAATGTCATCAAGTCTGGGCTGTAGATATCTGTGTAGATAATGTTTTGTTATGTTTTCCAAAAAAGTACTGCTGTGATTTGACCAAGGATGACATTATTGTCTAAAGTAATCAAGAGGGGGGTTGCAGCGCTAGAAGACTTCCTGAAGGAAGCGGATACCACATGTTCTCTTCATATTTCTTGCCAGACTCTTGTAGATAATGGTATCTATTGTCTCTAGATCACTGCTTTGACCTACCTAGAATGAGTACTTTTGCAGCCTTGCATGCAGTTACCCGTAAATGCTTTATAGTGGTGATGATGATATAAAAAATTGATGTTGACCTCTCATTTCCTCAAGGTCGGACAGGTGATAGCACTCCCATATGTGACCTGCCAGTGACTATTTTAGTGTTTACTTCTCTTGTCAATATGTCTCATTTAAGAGGATGACGTTTCCACCTCCCACCAGGAAAGGGCTGAATTTCTTCATGACTGGAGTCTGGCAGTGAGTAACGCCTTGGAGAATGTGGGTTACCACAAATTTCATGCATTTCTCAAGTGAATGTAAAACAAATAAAGAAAACGGTTTCTCATATTAGACCCCAAAACCTCAACAATTTGAATCTGCAGCAAAAGGCTACACTAGGCTAAGAACATGTTGATCATTTTCATAATTGTTCAAGTAAAATCAAAAACAAATATTTTATATTCTTCAACTGGCTCAAACAAAATAAATAACCCCTTCCTCTCTAGATCTAGACCGCAGAAATTCACAAATTTCAGCCGTCTGAAGTAGTAAGCCCTGCGTTCATTGCCATACCAGAGGTTTCCCCTTGGTTGGGTTTGCCATGTGATTGTAGCAGCCATTCAGACTTATTATCCAAGACTGCATTTGAGCAGAACTGCAGATCCAGGGGCCAGTAACTTTCCACAGACCTCTGGAATCTCTGCTGTCAGAACCCGGCTCCATCTATGAGCTCAGTGGGACCGTAGTAATTGATGGGATAAGTAACTGCGCCGAGCTGCTGACTCATTGTGTTCACAAGAGCCATTTGCACATCATGATCATTGGACAGCTATGAAGTGGTCGTTTTTCACCAAAATACTGACATGGCAAGCAACCACAATGACCACAACCACACCACACCACCACCCCTACCACTGTTGAGAAGTGTGCTGAGGATACAGATTCAACCACAAGAATTTTAAATCAAATGTTTTTCTCAAGCCTATTTCATTGTTCAATAGTTTTCTCAACCTTCCTTTGTTCATGCAGCCTATAGACCTTGACACAATCTCAAACTAAACAACTGTTGATGTTTATGACTTGTGTGAAGGCAGTCATTTTCTGAATTCTCTGATTGCTGTAAAACATTGACCACTTGACAGTTGAGAATTTCGCCACGGGTGTAAAAAGCATCCACCATGGTTTCACACATTATCCAATTCTGCAAATTACAACAAACGGCAAGGTCAAGTCACAGCATCAAACCACAACTGGCATCCACTGAAATAGCCTATCAAAACATGCACTAAAAGATAAATATAATTTAATATAATTCAAATCTGAAGAAGGAAACATCTAGATGTAACAGACTAATGTACAGGACTGAATCTTAAAGTCTAAAAGATAACTGATATCACAATGATCACAGACATATCCTCTGAAATGGCAAACCAAACCTTAAAACTGGCCTCATAGAACCTAATTACTAATGGTCTCTCTGGCAGGTCTGTACCACCGTGTTCATGTCAGGGGCAGGAAATGGGCCTGTGCTGTAGTGTTCTTCAAAGGTCAGTCAGCAAGGCCTGCTATAAACTTGCACCGTTATCCAATGGACCTTTGTTTTGGAGCCCAAGAGTCGTTTAAACGCCCGTATGAGGTTACTTAGAGCAAACACTGGACTTCCGTTGTCCTTCTGCAATCTCACGGCTAATGGTCCATAGGCCTGTATTGCATTATCTTATCAATCAGTATGGGGAAAGTGTAGTGCTTGGAGACTGTAGTGAGAGGGGGCAGAAAAACACAGGAAACCTTTTTTTTTCAGAGCTTGCAAATTTATTTAACTACAGCTAAATTTGCCAAAAATACATGGAATACTATCAGTGCATCATTGTTAAGATACTGTAACTAAGCTGGCTTTGTGTGTCTCTGTGTGTGTTTGTGTGTGTGTGTGTGTATGTGTGTTTTCTTTTATTTACCCATTAGGTTTTAAACCGATCATACACATTCAATAATACAGAATATCTCATACTGTTACAGACCCTGCCTACACTAGTCACTTGCTATATACAAGACAGCTGGCATACTTAGTCTGTAAGGAAGCATATTTGAAAAAGAAGTAATAAAGAGAAACAGAACAGCACAGAACATGCAAGTGGACAGAAGATTCAAGTCAAGGAAAGTCTACAGTAAGCTAGGAGGGTCTCATGACTGAGGGGTAACAACGGAAGACAAAGAAACTAACGTGGGCTTTCAAGTTGGTCATCATATTGAGACTGTTAAAAGTATGAATTGACAGGAAGCAAAGACAAAACTGCAAATACTGAATAACAATACTCGTTTAAGTTAACCTCACTAGCCAAAATAATTCATAGAAAGCTTTTTGGTTCATATTTTATCAAAGAAAAAATTTAACATTACTTTACAAAATAGGTAAGTCATTATGAAGATTGTTCAGCTTTGTTATGCTACATATTTGGAAAAATGCATTTCTAAAAAAAAAAAAAAAAAAAAAAAAATATTATGTGCATCACAATTTGACTGTCCAGAAACAGTTGACTTCTACTGTACGATGTACAGGTCATCACCTGCTGGTAAAACTGCAGCAACTGACACCTTAAACCCCAAACTGGTGTGGCCTGAGGAAGGTGCGTGAATTTTTGGAAGGGACCGCAGGTAAAATGGCCCAACATTTTGTACCCTCACCCAACCCCACAATATTACAGCCTCTAAACTATGCTAAGCAATGGAATAAGCAAAAAGCCCATCTAACGCTGTGGCATGTGTTCAGAGTTTCCTGTGACTCACTGACTGATTTATTGATTAATTGATTGATTGGTTGATTGATGGAAGCAGTCTTAATAATGCCGTGTGCAAATCTCTGGGTGACGTACTCATGACTGAACTGTGCCACAAAACACTCTTTTTTTATAATTACATGACTGTCCATATGGTACATAGAAAGGAGAATTACATTTCCTAAAAGTGACCTGTGCGGGGAACTAGCCTATAAAACTACCATTGTCCAAGTCTTATCTGTGCTGAGGGGCAAGACAACTTTTAAAGGATTGCAGTTTTGTGATTGCTCCCACCCTCCACATGTGATTGGATCTCCACCTTCTGAAAATATATCGACTGTGCCTATTTATTTATTTTCTTTAAGTTAGTTTGTTTCACCCATATATCCAATGAGAAAGCCGCACAGAAAAAAAAACGACAGAAAAAAAAACAAAACCAGTCAATCCAGACCGAGTTACAACAACCAGACCACAAAGAACCAACACCTTCTCAGAACGTGAAAAATATAAAACGAAACCCACCAGAGCTACCTTACCAAGGAGCCGATTAAAGTCCAAAATAGCACCATTCATCAGTGTCTCAAATCCGTGGCAGCATCTCAATCACTTACCACAAGGAAACAATGCATTTCTACAGCTACTTCTACATCACAACGCACATGATTAGATATCTCTTTTTTATACTAGCAAAGCGAAACGGAACCAAAAAAAAATATTAAAATTAAAAAAGCAATATTCTAACAAAACAAAATGAACACACCATGATCTCTGAAAGCACTTAGTAAAATACATGATAAGCAGGGACTCTTAGCCTCAGTAAATAACTGTCAAGAGTGTGAATAGTGATATTAGATTGTCTGTGGTGTCAGAATGAGGTTACACTTTAAGAGTTTAGTGTATGACTCACACAAGTTGGTTGTCGGTGCACGATGGAACGTGCACCTTCAGACTGAGTGTTCTGTTGTCTGTAGGATTTGTGAGGTTTTTTGCAGTCTCTTTCACAAAACAGGTGCACATGTTTTGACTTGCATACATTACAGACCTAACATAGACCCTTTCTTGTGACCTTGATCAAAAGCTTTTGTGAACAGGCATGTACACCAGGGGATAAAGAGAGAAGGGGGGTGGTATGGGGGCAGGGGTGATTTTCACAAAATAAGAAGATCTGTGCTAGGCTTGAACAGGTTTAAAATGAGGTGTTGGGCTCTGACAAATGTTGATGGCTCCAAGGGTTACGAACAGAACAATAATGTAGTGGATGAGGAAAATGAGACAAGCAGTGCAAAGTGTATAGACCATTTCAGGTTCTAGTTCCAAAGCTGGTCCCCCAGGACTTCCTGTTTAACATTCTACATGTTATGTTAATGTAACAGGAAGTAGTTGGGGACCAAGATAGAATGTTCAAGCTTTGTTTTGTCCAGCTATGGAATTAGAACCTGAAATGGTCTATTGAGTGGACAAGTGGAAGACATGCTGCTGCAAGCGCTGTCGGCCACACTGGGCCACCTGTGGGGTTTGTAAACACAGACGCATGGGCCACTGGGTAGCTCCAGTCTCGTCAGCTCTACCTCAGGTTGCTTTGTGTCTTTTTTTGGCGTCTCTTCCCTCCAACCCCAACCCCAAGAAGGTTAAAGTATCATCAAGGCTTAGAGTCCCGAGTATTTCCTAACACATTAATGAAATTAAAAACCCGACATACAGGTGGGAGCCATGTCCCACGCTCATGATACAGCTTTTACCTTATACCATCTGTCAGCCAAAACAGACAAGAAACACAAAGACACACAAAAAAAGGCCTAAGGAAATAATACAAAAAAAGTTACTAGACACGGGTAAGTACTCCCATGTACATATTTCTAGAATCTAAAAGAACATATCTATCCAACATCGGATGAAAGGAATGTCGAGTTTTCATCGCTGCTCCCCTCCATTGAAGACGACAACGGGACTCTGATGTTGCCACTGCGAAAACAGAAGAGAATAGAAATAGCCGAAAACTTAAACAACAGCCGCCGCATTTTCTTTTCCAATTCAATGATTTGTCACTATAAGTATGTCACCGCCACAGCTGCTGTCTACAACAGTAGCCCATTTTCATGGTCTGTCTAAATTAAGCCACTAAACTGTCTCTCTCGTCTGTTTCACTCACCTCAGGGAGCGTCCCATTGCTAACGTCAGATGCTGCTTCCTGAAAGACAAGCCAGAAGAGCATCAACAGAGGTCACTCACAACCATGTCCAAATTAAACGCTTTGAGAGTTTTACAGCCTTCTGCTATATCTATATCATTTCAACACGTACTCCTAAACGTGCACACATACACTGTGCTTTGGTGGAGTGGTGTGGAATTTCTGAGCGCTCACAATATTTTATCTGGCCAATGAGGAAATAGTGGGCTTGACTCTATACAAGCGTGTTTTATGAATGGACACCAATGAGATTATCGGTGATGGCAGAGAAGCACATGATGCACAGTGATGGTGGCATATCCAAGGAGTTCTGCAGTATAGGTACTATAACTGCCTCCAAGATGGAAACTTTAAATAGCCATTTTGGCATCTTGAACATTAAAAATACTAATTGTCCTGCCGTCTGCCCATATTCGGTCTGTGTTACGACGATACTTTCAGGTAGTTACATGACTCGACCACGCAAGCCTTGCCGATCTTCTGAATGTCTGGAATGTTTGCCCTCGGACAAAGCACCGAGACAGACAGACACAGAAAGGCTGTAGCAACTCCCCATGCACAGACAGAAACACACATAGAATGTAGAGTATGTTCTGGTTAGCTGAGCCAGTGCGCATGACAGCCTCAGAGTGGCTGGCCACCTGCTCTGGCCTGATCCCGCCTCTCAATGCAGCTCAGCGCGGCTTCTCCCTCCTGCTCCAGTCAAACCAGGTCACGTCTCCCCAGCTCACATACACACACACACATACACACACACACAAGCACAGACTACACACACGCTTTCCCTCCGCTCCCCTCCCCGTCCCTGCCGCCGAGTGCAGCTGAACCCGTTGAACCCTCCTCTGCCTGCAGCGTGCGCGCGCAAACACACACACACTCACGGCGGGAGGCACACCCCTCTTGACTCAGCTCCAACAACAGAGCGCCTAAACACACCAGTTCTTTCTTTCTTCCCATACACACACAGATGCACCTACAGACAGAAAGGATGACCACACAGCATGGCTGACTGATCTATGTTGGTGTTTTATTCAGCAAGAGTCTAGAAGCCAGGATCCTTAAATATTTGAGAAAACAGTGCTAAACTGCTACCATTAGGTAAGTGCACAGGCAAGCAAGAATCTGTGCACTATTATATATCAGTCTATTTAAACAGGAAATGTATTTGCAGATAAATGGAAATATAATCTGCAAAAACTGTTGGCTGTGAACATTTATGATTGATCTTGACAACCAACAACTAAACTACTTATTTACTTCATGTAAGCATCACATATACCGGGCTATAAAAGTACTGACACGTTTAAAGAGCTATTGCAACGAAATCAGAAATATGAGGCGCTGTGAGCTGCAGAATCTTACCAGTAGGCTATCATCTGTTAACAGCTCCACTGCAGACCTGGCGCGCCAGAGAGGAGGAGGGGGAAAAACTGCAAGACAATGCATGCCGGCATTTTGACATCAGGCATCGATTAACAATGATATACAATATAAGTCTCATATAGTATACTGAAGTAAAACCGGGCTTAACCGTGCATTCTTATTATGCCATTTCAAGAATGGAAGTCGTGTCCTCAACCGTGATCCTACAGGGTATGCATGACTTCATCGGTCTCGTCGTCTAATTTTAGGACTACAACTACCAAGGCTTCGCTATTGTGTTTGCAGTCATGTCAGTACTCATTTCCACTGTAAATGGGGTCTCTGCTTTTTAAAATGATGCACCATTAACTATAAATCTTGAATAAGTTGCAAAATCTCGACTTCTGCCGACAACCCGTTAAATAACGTTACTGTGAAATGCTCTGCCTAGATGTCATCCTTGTGAGCTATTCTGGGGGAGTAACGTTAATGGGAGTCCTAAGTTCTTCTATTCGGTCATTTTGTTACCGTAACATTAGTTTGTTGGGAGCTCTGCTACCCAAACGGACTCAACATTACGAAGGTTACATGAACTACGCTATCTTTGCAGCCATTAACCCTTATCGACAGGAAGCAACCCGTTCACAGGGTGGCTGCAGGATAGCAAATGTGCTCGTAATTATAGTCTTTGAGGATAGCTCCGAAATAAGAACTGAATGTCAGTTGACAGAAAATCGTGTTATCAACAATGTGCACCGAAAAACGAGCACTAACCATTATTATTTTCACTAACAAAGATTTTCCAACCTAATTTACGTCCTACATCAAAATTGGTTTATTTTCTGTTATAGTTTATCATGCACACAGGATCATCTAATGACGGGCAGCGCTTCCATCTCCCTATCCTTTATTTACCAAATTTGGTCGTTTTGCCACGACTTTCCGGTTGGAGTTCACCACAACTAAAGAACAAAGCCGCATACTTCTATCACACCAGCGGCTGCAGTTAAATGGTAATTGCTTACTAATAACGTTCACGTGTTGTATCAGATACATATTCGCCAAAATAGTCTTTACAAATGTCTTGTCAAACAGGGACACCGCGTCCAATTAGCTTTCTTTCGGCAGCTGGTGAGCACAAACCATGTCATGCTAAGGTTAGCTAGAAAACCTCACACTTGCAATATGTAGGAGGACTGGCGTTAGATAACTGACAGCGACAGATCG
>JASCQY010000078.1:12071836-12084470 GCA_030264315.1 Sardinella tawilis | reverse complement strand
TTTTAGAGCTTACAGGGCTAACTTCATTCTAACTATGACACAAACTGCTACATAAAGCACAGTAGAAACCAGTTCCACTGGTGCGCACGCTTATCTGCGGCAGATCCTGCTGTGTTTTGGGTTTTGTTTCTCCAGTGTGCATATGTCAGCTATGCTCAAGGGCCATTGGTCTAGGTCTGTTTGCAAATGTTTTTGAGATATGACATTCATGGTGTATGGTTTTAGAATGATTACTCATGATCTCTGTGTGAAAACAGAGCACAACAACAAACAAATATATAGGCTGATTTAATGAAATGTTAATACATGAGTCGTGTGCCCTCAAGATGCTCTAAACTGCCATGATATTCATTAAACCTTCTAATTTAAATGTAAACAGGGCTGTCAACTTCTCAAAAAAACTTGGACCATGGAATGAGATGTATTTATTTATTTATTTATTTATTTATTATTTTTTGCTGACAACAGATAATAAAAGGACGGGCTTGCCCGGCCTTCACAAGTACACCTGCTGGTCATTGACAAAAGCCCCCACAAAAAACTATTGTAGACTGCCTGTAGCCTACTTTGGCAAGTTCATGTTTGAAATTATTGAAACACCTTGATTGAAATTAAATGTTATGTTTTGATAAATGAAACAAGATCAGTTAGGACGTGTCATTCTTCATTGAAGGCTTTTTCCCACCACTGGTTTCTGTGGTGCCATTGGGAAAAATATGAATATCAACACTAAGCTGATGTGCTACAAGCAACATAATAAAAATGATTAGGTTTCAAACACAAATGCAGAATGTATTCAAGACATGTAGGCTAATGGAGCCAATAATCAAAGTTGTTTTTCTTGTGATCCGTTTATCACAGCTATGAGTGTCTGCCATTGGAAATCAGATCAAGGTTTCACCTGATATTCAGATGGTATCAGTGTGACTTGAGAAATTTCGCTTGCAATTTCATTTGTTTAGCTGTTAATATACATGCACTTAGGTGAACCAGGGTAGAGTTAGGACAGCTTTTCAACACTATGTTCTTCTTCTTCTTCGTCCAGTCAGTAAGTATAATGTAACGTGTCATTTTTCCTCTTTTGGATCATCTGCAAACGTTTCAGAGTATGCAGGAAGGGCAGGCAAAATCACATGAAAGTAATCCAGTTTAGTGAGAACCATGGCCAGTACAAGAAGTTCAGTTACATAGCCTACTCTGTGAGATGAAGTCTTGTCATTATCCCCCCCAGATTAGTAGCCAAAAAAAATCTTTCTGCTTTGATATCACATTAGGTTTGACTCAGCTTTCTCCCCCCAACATAGGCCTACATTAATAGGTTAAAAAAAACAACACAGTGGGCTAATGTAACCTATAAAAATTGCATAGCATTTCGTTCATAATCTTTGCCTATGTTTTGTTGTACTTATGCAACACTGTTCAGATCCTGTTTAGAATAATGCTGCCTTCTTTCTACCAATCTGAAGTAGTAGTAGGCCTAGACCACACGAGGTCGAAAAGTCGCAGCTGACCTTGAGGGGGCGGAATTGCACGGTAGCGTCAGTATCGTCTTGATTGAACATTCAGTGCTCCGAGAGGGAGGGAGCGGTCAAATACTTCCTGCTCCGGGGGAGGCGCGAGACCTCCGTATTTTGTCCTGTTGATAACGGTAAAATACAAAGCCTTACTGTTTGTTGTTTACCTAATTTTCTACACACATAATGTGCATGAGTTACTTGCGTACAACGCAGTGAAGCAATGTTGCCCATTATTTAACAAAACTGAGAATGTTAACGTGTGTCTGCAGGCTGCTAGATTGTTAGCTAGCAAGTTAGCTGGCTGGTTGCTAGCTATCTTTAGACAGAAGCCGGAGCATTTTGATACGACATGTTGCTAACAATGAATGTCTCAACAAAGGTTTCCTTGAGTAATACAACGTTCCTGCTAGCGAATGAAATAACTAGCATGACTGAAAGAGTGCCGGTGCAATTGGGACATTGATTGCAAAGACACAGCATAGTGTGCGTGAATGCACAAATAAGAAATGCTTTAGAAAACAACTATCATATGTCGTGTGGTGGTAAATGACTCGCTGTGGTGCGCGATGCTATGAAATTGATATTTCTGGCTAACGCTACAACTCCAGCTGCTTTAGCTAACGTTCACTTGGTAAGCTAGGCCTGAGAGAAACTCCTTCAGTTTGGCCCTTTGCAAACGTAAGTTGCCCCTGAAAGATCATTTAAGGTGAGAGTAACTAAATGTAATGGCGACAGCTGCAGTGGGGTATTATTTAGTTAGCCATTTCATTCATGTTGACGAGTGGCGCTAACGTTAATGTTATGGTCTACCTACAAGACGTTAATCTCGCATCGCTATGTCTCACGCCTTCACATTGCCATCATATTTAATTTGGTGATATTAAATACTGTCCTTTGTACTGTGACCGTAGTATCTGGGGGCTGGACTAACGTTAGTTGTGAACGTTAGTTCAGCTAGTGGCTGAAGGGGCGATAAATGATCTTTCCAGTCCTCTTCAGGTTAACGTTAGTGGTAGATGTAAACGGAAGTTAGCCACAAGCCAACAAACACAAAGTAGCTAGTTTATGTAATCATGGATTTGAAATTAAACTGAAGTGAGATGGTATTTATGGTATAATTTAATGTACTGTAATTTAACCGAATGTTAACAATTCCGTGTTTTCGGCCCTCGAAAACCAACGTGTGTACCCATCTCTGGTAGGTAGCTATTATAGGTTAACCAACTAGCTAACAGCGCGGCTAAGCCAGACATTTTGAGATGCATCACACGAAAACCTTTTTTTGTCCACGGCTCTAGATTAGTTTGAACAACATTGCACTACAGCATATTATAGACTTTACATGGGCCGAGAGTTGTATGCCAAAATCAATTGTCTAGTGGAAGGCTGTAGTAACATTGATGTATTTTGAAGTTTGCAGACTCGGGCGCTGGAGAGGTCCGTCGGTGTGTTTCTTGAGCCCAACAGTACAACCACCTCACTGCCCATCGTTTTGTATATTTGTAATTAGGGGATTGTATGAAAACGGATTAGGATTGGGATTTTCTTTGCACCTGTACACGGAAAACGCCATCTCTCCACGATAGCTGGGTTTGGCCAAACCAAGCGATGACGGACGGAAGGATTTATGTGGGGAACCTTCCCATGGATGTGCAGGAGAGGGACATTGAAGATCTCTTCTACAAATATGGAAAAATTCGGGATATTGAGCTGAAGAACAACAGAGGCACCATCCCCTTTGCATTTGTGCGCTTTGAGGATCCACGGTGAGTTAGTTTCTGCGCTCAGAGATCATGGAGGAAGGGAATGTCAGGTGTCCGTCATTAATAGAGAATTAGGAGTCCTTTACTCTCTCCCCCAGGGATGCTGAGGATGCCGTCTATGGAAGGAATGGATATGGATTTGGAGACTGTAAGCTGCGTGTGGAATACCCCCGCTCGTCTGGATCCAAGTTTAGTGGCCCCATGGGAGGGGGACCCAGGGGGAGATTCGGACCCCCCTCTCGGAGGTCTGAGTTCCGGGTGATAGTGACTGGTAGGTAGACGTCGTGGGTCGTAGGCTTTCAACCTCATCTCACTTACTGGACTGGCCTCAGCAGGAGGATCATTCTGGTGTAGTTCACTTACAGCATACATACAGCATGCAGAGCTACGAGTATGTAGCACCTGGTAGGTGGAATAAACTTCCTTTTTGTTTTGATAAATTTGAATCCAGAGTTGCTCAGGTGCAAGCCTCACACAGATTTGCTGAAAGGAGAAGTTTGGTGTGAATCAATCCAAAGCCCTGTTGTTCAAGGTCACTGAATGCTGTCTATAGGAAAAAGAACAAAAAAAATTGATGCAACATAGGCCGAATACTGAACCAGCAACTTACACTAAGTAAATGGGGCATAGTGTCTTACTTTCAGTTTCATTTCGCTGTGCCCCATTCAGTTAATTACTTCATGGTTTGTTACTCAGTGTAGATTGCATCATATGTTCTGGTTCTTTTTGCTATAGACAGAATTCAGTCACATCTAAGAACAGGGCTATGGATTGATTCACACCAAACTTCTCCTTTAATTGTCATAGGCATTTAATCCAAGTGACAAAACAGTAATCTATGTAGTAGTCACTCTAGTTTGTCCTTGTGAGAGGGATAACGAGTTGTTGGAGACTGGACTGACTGGAGTCTTAGTCTCACATGTATTGTCACTTTTCCTCAGGTCTCCCCCCGACAGGCAGCTGGCAGGACCTGAAGGACCACATGCGCGAGGCAGGGGACGTCTGTTTTGCAGATGTGCAGCGCGACGGTGAGGGTGTGGTCGAGTTTCTGCGAAGGGAAGACATGGAGTACGCCCTGAGGCGCCTAGATGGAACAGAGTTCCGTTCTCACCAGGTAATGGAACCTAACCTGGCCAGTCTGCCTCTTGTCGAAACTCATTTTCATGTAGCTGAGATACTGCTGAGCCTAGTATCACATAAACCTCTTTCATATTTTGCCCAGCCATAATGGTAGCAGGTGCTTCAGTGACAGGAGCCATGATCACTAGAGTTGAAATCGAAAGTGAAAGTTTTAAATAGTTGTGACGGTGCCAGAAAATATGAAAGAGTAGCTGTTATAAAAGTGTGCAATTCTGCAAAACTGCAGATATGGTGTTTACTTACAGCCAATGGATTTTATTATTAGTTTGTATTATATTGTTTGTATTGTATTATTATTGATGAAATAAGTTGTTGGGGAATCCCTGGTCAGTATGGCTGGTTAGGTTGGACCTACGAGTTCAAAGTACACACGGTTTATGCCTGTTATTGCGTTGGAAAAGTTGGCTCCCCTTTGTGCTAAGCCCTGAACTCTCACTTAACTGGCACAGATCAGACAGGCAAAGTCAATTCATGCCAGTTAATCATGTAACCACACACATGATGATGGCTGAATTACAATGTCCCTCCTAAGCCCTACAGTACGTCCTTAAACCCTCAGACACTTAATTGGTGCGAATCAATCATGAGACAGATTCATGCTAGTTAAGTATTGGAGGGTTCAGGAGGGTTTATGACTTTGTGGGAGAATTGGTATTCAGCCATTATCATGTTTGTGGTTTGTGGCTGATAACGTGGAAGGACAAATGGAGGAATCCATAAGTATACAGTATTGAATTGTATGTTTCATGTAATTTGTTCTGTGTTGCAGGGTGAAACTGCCTACATTCGGGTCATGGAGGAAAGGGGTTCCAGCTGGGGGCGCTCTCGCTCCCGGTCCAGATCCCGGGGGCGCTACTCGCCCCCGTACCATAGCAGAGCTTCCCCACCTCACCGCTACCACTCACCCCCTCGCCACACCATGTCCCGCCACAGCCCCCCCAGCCGCAGGCTCCCCGCACAGCATCACAGTCCCCCTCCACGCCACTACCGGTAAACATCCCTCTCCAGTGCAGAAGAGTCTAGGCTCTGGCCCACGTCTGTTTATTTTTTCTCTTTTTTTTTTCTTTTAAAAAAAACATCCCCTCCATCATATTTTTATTTTGTAATTAACATTCCATCGAGATTGCCCTCCCCCCCATCAACACCCCTCCAATCAAGGCCTTAACTGTATGAAATTTTCTCTGATTACATGAGATGGCTCTCATGCATTTTACCTTGTCATGCCATCAGTCAGTGTGTTTGTATGTATAGTGTGAGTTTGACCGTTGTCTATTGAACCATGGGAGCTTGGCCAATTCAGTTTGCCACTGGAGTCCATACATGATGGGTCTGAGTGTAGTGGAGACGAAAGAGCACTCGCATGGCAGTCTGAAGGCCATCCTTCAACAGTCATTCTATGACCCGTCACGTGTATTTGAGTTTTCCTACACTTAACCCTACCTGCTCAGCTGCAGCAGCATATGCACTGGTAAGACAATGTTCTGATGGTAATCTGGTACACCTTTGTTTTTCAATATATTGTTTTGTTTGATTTTTGTTTTAAATTAAAAGGATAATCATTTTAACTCGCTCATTCTTATGCCCTTGTTTTGTTTTGTACCCTTTGATGGCTGTATGCAAAGAACTTTTTGGTTTGTTTTTCAATTAAAATATTGAATCACATTCAATTTCTGCTTTTGCTGCTTTACATTATAAATATCACAATTTCCAGTTGTAAATATGCTATAGAAGGTTGTAGATTGATGCTGCTGTGAATCACAAACCATGGGACTTATAGATTCATCCTTTGAGTCCTGAGTTACAGGCTGGGTGGTTATAGCTAGTCAGTGGTCATTTCAAACGCTATGTATAGTGTTATACAGTATATGTCAATCTGCGTACTCATTACAAAATGTTGCTGAGTAACACTTGCAAGTTTAGCATTTTTGCTGTTTTTGAATGGTAATCTGTAAGTACTTAAAATAATCTACATCTTTTTACTATGAAACCAAGCAACTTATGCCAGGGAAAAAAATGTTTGGGTAATTCAATGATTTGTGAAATACAAAATGCATGTTTTTAAAAATATGACCATTATGGTAATGCTTCAAATTTATAAGGGAAGCAGAGTTTATAAAGAAGTTTAGTTTGAGTTTGTCTAAGGAACACTGAAACAATATTCATGCTTATACAAGGTAGACATTCATGTGTGTAAATCATGTTTTTAATGCATCATGTCCACAGTGCATAGGATGGATCTTCATGTTGAGCAAATGTACCTTTAGCTGCCACATAAATGAGACCTTAGTATGCATTTAAATACAACTTCTCATACGCGTAGAAAATATTTTAATCCTAAAATTAAAATTTCAAATTTAAAATGTAAAAAAAGATGTAAAGCTGAGATGAATATTGCAACGCATTTAAGAATTCTCGTCCAACATGACATGGTTCCATTAATGTGAGTGTGTGAGTTACTGTGCAGTCATGCAAAGTACATTTTCGGTCAAATCATTTCTATCGAGGTCAACCACAACATACCATATAACAAGCAAATCGTCTTTAAAGTATTACTTATATGGCACCCTCTTACGCATCAGTAGGTTTGCCACTTCAAAAAGAGCAAGGAAGTACTGTAGTTAAATTTACCCGAAGGTCGCAGAAGCAAGTACTGAAGATGTTATGGGGTGAAATTGAAGAATCCGCGACAATCTTGACTTCATCAGACTTTCACATCTGATGGAATTCTTATAAGGCGAAAGATAACAGTAATTTGCATCCACAATCTTCAGTTGCAGGTAAAAGGTGCACACTGAACGCATGTGACAACTGACGAACCCAAGATGACTTCCTCTGCTTTTCTGGAAGGTCGGCCGATAACATCATGATACCGGCCGGCTGGCCTGCTATCCTCCACCAACCTGGCATGACCCACGATGCCAACTTCTTTTAGCATCGTTAGAGTTCCAGGGATACCAGAGATGATCATTTAGAAAAGATGCAGTTTTCAGTTAACCTGTCAACTCTCGGTCTTCTCTTTGTTCGGTCCCATGAACTCAACACCATCAATAGGGATGTCCTTTTCTTTGATCGCTTTCTGAAGCAGGAGAAACACAAATGACAGGATTTTAACTTGATGTCAGTTATTTTCACTAACGTTAGCGTAGGATAATACACGATGTTGGTAAGAAATTGATTAAGCACCATATTATGAACCAAATGATAGTAACTGCTTTGAAAAACGAACAAGTCAAGAGATTTTATATACAGTTTATGGTCACAGGTCTTTTCAAACAATGCTACAAGGTTATAGTAAGTCAGGCAAGATCTGCATTAGCTAACGTTAATGTTACTGTGTGGCACTTGCACGGTACTTCTCTTATACACATTTAAACGAAAATACACACTCCAAAATCCATGACACAGATCTGGAGGAAAAGAGAGAGGGAAAAACTAACGTAAGCTATCATTAGCCATGCAGACGTTAACATGTAACGTTACGTTAGCTACCTGAACACACGACTGATATTTCTTGAACATCTCAGTACAAGGATCACTACTCCGATCGCCTTTCAAAAATTTTTCAGCAAACCAGCGGTTAAAACACTGGTCATATTCACGCTTCAAATCAGTGCAGCCCTCTCCAACGCTATTCATATTTGTTAAACCGCGTATCAATTTCAATTTAATTTTATCCACAGGCTAACTGTAGCTGTTCCTCCTTGTCATTCCTGTCCGTTTCCTCTCCTGGGTCTCCTTGAACCACGTGGTCTTCTTCCGAGCTAAACGTAAGTCGTGTTTTGATGACGTTTAGGATTTCTTAAAGTGATCGCTACGTTATTTATTCTTAGGGTTAATGGGTTAATCCCATGGTCATTCTCCTACTCCCAGATGTATCACAGACAATACCCCCCTCCCCCCATTAGGTTGTCAGATAGCAAAGATTCTTAAATATTGTCCGTCTTAACTCTCTGCTGATAGGTTGCCTGTTTGACATGTTTTGACTACTCACTTCCAATTTTAGGATTTTAGGATCCTAATAGACCTCCCCAAATGTATTCGTACTTTATTTGGCTTTTCTATCCTGGTTTTACTCAACTAAATAGTGTCTGAGGCTTGCTTATTTGTGCCGCTTGGCGTCTCGGAGATTGAGATCTGAGTCTGCTCTGCATCTCAGACCTTGCTTTACCTTGATGGTGTATATGCTAGGGTGACTAGATGATCCCGATTTTTAGGGACAGTCACCAGTAAAATACAAGAACACACACATTTTTGAAGTTAAACCATTATTTTAAATATATTGACTGTAGATATAGGAATGTCCCCATTTCCCAAAGAAAATTTTGGGAAATGTCCCTGATTTTTCATTTTAGAGGTCTGCTCACCTTATCATAAGCATACTTTCATAGTCACTGTCAAAAACAGTTTACTGACTATGGTAATCCACTGTTGTACACTGCTTTAGAATAATTAAAATAAATAAACTGTGTGAACACTTCATGTTGAATTATTAATGCTATTGAAATACTTCATTATGACATAACCATGTCAGTCACACTGAAGCTCCTGTCTTGAGTGTTTGTGAAAATGGGTTCTGCAGTGAGGTTTTGTCAGATCTCATATCTCATATCAGATCTTTTGGAAGGGATGACCACATCCTTTGTTTTGCTATTCTGTCTCAACTCAGTCAATAGAAACACACAAACCTTTTCCCTTGTAAAGTACACAACAAAACACATCCAGACTATTTGCATAGCCAACTTACTCTTACACTTTTACAGATATTTATTACAGATTGATAAATAATTCACAACACATCAGTTTCACAATGTGGTCACAGTACAATAAAAATATAAAGGTTTACTTTTTTTCTCATCTTAACGATGTATGTACATCTAGATTTATTTATTTTCAATTGACAATTTTTAACACTGACGTTGTTATATCATATATGTGTATTACATTGAATGTCTCGTAGTTATACAGTGTAATTATGAACAGCAGCAACATACAGCAATAATCTCAGATTGGGTGTGAGTGGACTATACTGAAGAAGACAAAGATTAGTGTTTGAAACACTGGCACTTTTCACCAAAGACACTGGTTTTCCAGGAGAGTTTAAATGGGATTTAACAATCACGAAGCGTCCTGATAGGAGTGATGAACAAACTGTAAAAAGAAGGCTGAAGGAAAGTAGCCCAGGTGAACCCAGCCAAACCTATTAGGACATTTGCTTTGCATTTGCCCTGGAGGTCTGTCTGGAGATCTTCCCTTTCAAGCCGATTTCCAAAGCACCAAAAACCCAGGAACCAATCACAACTGCTTATCCAGCATGGGCTTTATGATGATAGAGAAATACAGTCAGCAGCACTTCTTAACACAACCAATGACTGTTTTGATGGCATCATTGTTATATCAAATGTGCATGCTCTGGAATTGAGTAAACAAGTGCATTTAAAATCTTTCTTATGCAAGAAAGATGCTGTATTTCCATAACGATTTGATAAAAGTCTAACATGCCAATTTAAGTTAAAAGAATATTCCAGTGTATTTTTCTGTAATCTATAGCCCTGTTGTTTGAGATCACCAAATTCTGTCTGTAAATAAAGGGCAACAAGATTTGGTACAATAGTATCAAACCGAAGTAAATTCAGTTTCAGTGTAATTTTCCATGGCCATATTAGCTGCTGTTTCGCTACGTCAACTTCTCTTGTTCTTTTCCCTATACCAACAGCGCTCAGTGACCTCGAACAACAGGGCTATGAGTTGAAATGCACAGGATTATTCCTATTTCACTGCTGGTTATCCCACTTGGAAATCGGAAATGAAAGAAGGGTCTCAAGACCAATCCTCAAATCTCAGCTGAGGTTTGAAGACTGGCTTGGTGTCAGCCAGGCTAGAAGGAACATGACTTCTCAGTAGTTTTCAAAATCAGCTAGCAGAGTTTCGATTAAATCACATAATCACAAACACCCCAATCACACATTGCTAGATGTAAGCAGTAATTGACATGAAAGATAATCACTGACAAATCCCTGAACATAAGAGATTACAGTAACCTAAGGCAAAAGTTACAACAGTATGTGCAAAGAGTTTTCTCTGCCTTAGCTGATTCATACCTGAATTAACATCAGGGGTTATTACACACAGAAACACTATGTTTGTGCACTTGGTATAGCGTTTCTATTGATTTACACATTTATGACACATTATTTAAAACAAAGAGGCTAAAACAAGAATGTATGAAATAACGTTCTGTTACATTTGGCTTTGATTTGGCTTTGTTGTGTATCTTTTAACATCTCATAGTAAGTCATATAATATGTTTATTGAGGCACATTGATTATACAACCAGTATTGTGGTAAACAGCTCCATTGAGTAGGTTAATTCACAAAACTGAATGTGTGGATGAAACAAGCTGACTCCTAACACCCCTAACAGAAAACCAGCAACTTAATTTGACCATATATTTTTTTCACCCAGTTAAATAAACTGTTGCACTTATAGGCTCTGCCCCCTGGTTCAGAGTCATTCTGAGGTCACCTGACAGAAGGGAAACTCCCCCTTACCCCACTCCACCCCTTAATAATCTGTTGATCATGCTGTTGATGTAGCTCATAGATTTTTCTGGCGCTTTCTGAACTAAGATATCTATGTCTATGTGCAAACATTTGCCTTCTGAGGGAATGGATCAGTACATTGAGAACATGGGTGGCCACAAACTGCATACTATGAAAGTCGGGCAAAAAGTTCTTAATGAAAAGTACATACTTCCATGCCCATAACTGCAAATTGTTGAAGTGATTATTAGTGATGCCAGAACTTGAGCCTTATTATGGTACAACAAATGTAGGACACTTTTACATATCTGTACCTCAGTGATATTTTAGATCCTTCATTCATTTATGGTTTGTGCTTAGGAATGACCAAATTGATGAAAGTCTTTCCATTATTGTTTGGAGTAACATAGATAATATATGAGCTATATCATCTTCAAAGAAGCTTAAAAAAATATATCCATGTGTATGTACTATGGCTTTCTTTGCATGGGAAAGTGTCTCTGTTGCTAGTTTTGTTAATTAGTTTGACATCACAACCTTAAATCTGGCCCCACACTATGTCTTGATTATATAGACCATTTCAGGTTCTAATTCCATAGCTGGACAAAACAATACTTGAACATTCTATCTTAGTCCCCAACTACTTCCTGCTACATTAACATAACATATGGAATGTTAAACAGGAAGTCCTGGGGGACCAGCTATGGAACTAGAACCTGAAACGGTCTATAGCGTTTGACATATCACTAAATTCTAATCAGTTCTTCTAAAAGCCATATGCTTCCTCTTTCATTTTTTAGAAGAACCCGTAAATGAATTTACGAAGAAACTCTAGCAAGTTCCAGATTATGACAAGCATGATGTTTCAGCATGCAAACTAAACTCAGTTGTGCAAATCTTATATTACATCTTCTGTATTCTACGGAGCATGACTACCGGATTCTTTACACATATCAGTATACACTTACGTCATTAGAGGGGGTGATGGGCAATGTCTACATGAATTCTGATTTGGCCCCTATTCATTTTTTTTAATCGTTTCCACATACTCCTGCAGCAGGACCTGGCAGCGCTGTAGGAGTGGCATGACCAGACTGGAAGACGCAATGGTGGATCTCGCCTACTTGTTCTCAATGAGCGTTTGGACTTTGTGGACCAGCTCCCGGGCCTTGACCAGAACCTGTGGGACATCGTGTCGTTCTGCCATTTCTGCAGGAGAGAAATTTTGTGGTTTTACAAGAGTGGCCAAAAGCAAAACCAAAAGCAAACGCTAAGTGGAATTGGAGGTTGATGCAGTAGTGAATTCCAGCTACTCACCATTGAAAAACTTGATGATCTCAGTGAAGTCCATGTTATTCTCCAGGATGATGTCCCGATAGTGCTCCACAAGTGCAAGGGCAATGAAGAGAACAAAGTGACCCGAGGACACTGATCTCGCCGCCCAGATGGTCTCCCAAGCAGAGAACACGTCATCATACACCATTTCTGACAGGGGGAAAGGGATACGGCTCAATGGCCAATGTCATTTGCACAGTGGCAATTCATTTCAAACATCTAATGGTCTGATGGTCTTACATCTAGAACTCTTACTTCATTAATAAATAGTAATAGACAACATTTACTGTAAATAACAATAATAGTATACCGGTAGTAGTTTTGAGTTAAACCGACATA
>JASCQY010000078.1:12057053-12071736 GCA_030264315.1 Sardinella tawilis | reverse complement strand
ATAAATAGTAATAGACAACATTTACTGTAAATAACAATAATAGTATACCGGTAGTAGTTTTGAGTTAAACCGACATAAGAGTTTGAAATCGGAAAATCAAATCCTGTCAATGTATAGCTGTGAATTACCCCTCTTGAAGTCCAGCAGAAACCAGCGGTAGCAGAAATAGAAGTGAGTGTAATCTCCATTCTGCTGCATCAGTTCAAAGAGCTCAGAATCTAAGATCTAGGAGACAAAAAGAATAAATCTGTTACTGCTGTCTGATCTATTCATGTGAATCACAGCCACTCTTTGGGCTTTGAAGTTCCCCACAGTGAAGTCTTCATGTAGACGATTTAAGTGCAATATCAATTCTCCTGATAGCCCAAAGCTCTTCACATACATTGTAGGAAACTTATTTCACACCGCTAATCTGTAAAATAAAAATTAATTAAAGGGCAGCAGACATTTTGAGCCAGTCAAAACCCCTATATCAGCAATAAACATTCTGATACTGTCTAAAATACTGTATACCTGGCTTCCCAGGGCTGTGAGTGAGCTATATTGTGGATGGATCTCATATTGTGGATGCATTTCTGGTAGCTATATACAGTACGTGTACAGCTGTTATAATAAATGCCTAGCCTACCTGGATGAGTGAACGCATGTTAGCAAAATGTGAGTCCATGGCTCCCCCATGAGGGAAGTTTTGGTTCATTCTCTTCATGAGCTCAGTGAAGCAGCTGAAGGCCATGGCCTCTGCGGTAAAAAAACAAGCAAACAAAAAAGCAAACAAACAATACACTTGTCAGTGTGTGACAATGTGTTTTTGATTTTGAAAACCTTTGAAGATTATACTCATATTTCATTGTCTAAAATGTTAAACAGCAGAAACTGACCGTCATCCAGGATAACCAGTAGAGGTGCTAGCAGATCACACATTCCCTGCACATAGCCTATCTCCAGGTGCTGCCACACGTAGCTAAAAGATAACAATGCACAGTAACAGTTGATGAAACTATTCCTCAGACATGTGAACCAATGGAAATTATATACTTTAAAACTGCCACTAACATGAAACTGCAGTTACCTGCACATAATGTTGCGCAGTTTTTCCAAATTGGCTGTGGTGAAATACCAGTAGTTTCTATCACACCGGTGAACATCCTTTTCAATGCGGTGCAGGTTGAGCATGTACATATCCAACAGTTCTTGCTAAAAGACAAACAGATCAATTGAGACCAGCTTTTAGTATTTTTATCACATATCCTTAGTATCTCTTATGAAAATGGGTGGGAATTTTAATTAAAAGAGTTAATTATGATGAACCATTTAGCTGTGAATTAATGCTGTTATCAATAATTCTATGATATTGTGCATTAATTTAGTTTTATTTGGAGGGCTTAAGAAACCTTTTCACAATAAGTAAGAAGTACTACAGTTTAAACCACTTAAATGATCACTTTTCATGACTTGCTTTCATCTAGCACTTGCTGATGTAAATTAGTATTGTGTGTTGTTAATAAATGTCAACTCACAGAGTAAGTTGTACCGATTGAGGACACGGGGGAAGCCAGTTCATTCTTCAGCTCCCCTCGGACTGCCAGGGAATCAGCCTTTGGGAAGAGACTATCCATGTCAGGATCCTCTTCTGACAGGATGGACTCTGTGGCTTCAGGGCTCGTGTTGGCCCCCACTTCCAATCGGAGCTCCAGGATCGGCATATCCATGCCGGGTTCTCTTGGGGTGCGCAGAGCCGAAGGGGCATCTAGGATGAGAGGCGGCTGCTTCGCCCAGTGGTCTTCCACCGACATGCAGATCAAGGCAGCAGGGATGTCCTCCATCTCCAGGGCGGAGGGGGAGTCGTCTGAGTCGGCCAGGTCCAGGGTGGAGGACTGCTGAGTAAGGAGGGGTGGAGCTGAGACGCAGCCCTCGGACTCTGTGTTGGAATCTCTCCTCTCCAGTGTCCAGCTGAGCCCCTGCGGACTGGCTTTCATGTCTTCCGAGTCGGAGACAGTATTCCGTTCCGTCGCTGAAGCTGCATCAGCGTCCTCTACGTCAACGCCATGAGGCACTGTCTTCTCTATCGCTTCTGACGAGGGAGTCTCTTTTGTGGGTGACAGTTCTGGCTTTGACTCAGAGCCCAGCTGCACATAGCTCTCAGGTTCTGATGAGACGGCCTCTTCCACAGATGATGGCTCTCCTTCTTTAGAACGAGACTCTGGCTCATCAGAATTCTGGACTGTTTCAGGCGACTTGACCTCATTTGACGATTCCTCTTGTTTTGATTCACTCACAGACTGAGCGGCACTCTCATTTGTTACAGACAAATTGACCACTTGTGTTGGCGATGACTCTGATGACTGCTTCGATTCAAAAACCAGCTGAGATCCTGTGTCCTTGGCTGCCTCAGTTGAAATTATGCCTTGTGACACCGATGACCCATCTGCTTTTGTTGAGATTGCAGGCTCTTCTGGTTTGGGGGACTGGCTGATTTGCAGTTCAGCTGTCTTGGGCTCTTCCTTTTGAGGATCTTCAGATGTTTCCATCCCCTGAGGTTTGTTTGCCACAGCATCTGTAATATTGTCTGTTCCTGCACTCTTACTCTTGCTGTCATTGGGTGCATCAGGGGCTTCTTCAGAGAGGATGTCTGTACACTCCTTGTTCAAACTTTCAGACATGTGAATCATCCCTTCGGCACATTGTGTGTCCTCGAGTGTCTTATCCATTAGTGGGGATTTCTTGTCAGCTGCTTCCGGTGTCTGTGTCTTTACCCGGCTTGACTCGGATTCCTCGCTCTGGTTTTCTGCAGGAGTTGATGTGCTCTCTTGTGTTTTGACAGGTTTCTCATCTGAGAGCCCCGGGAGTTTTTCCTCATCTGTCTCAGCGCCCTGCATCTTCTGTGCTTCCGTGCCTCCGGCCCCAACTTCAGCTCTGGCATGTGTTTCTTGTGGACCACCCTCTACTTTCTTCTCCAATTTATCCCCATTCTCCTCAGACATCTTCACATCCTGCGGTTGCGGCTCAATACATTTTGGGTCAGTATCAGAGAGCTGCTCTCTACTCTCAAGTGAGTTTCCTTCCGGTGCCACATCTGAATCTGATTCCTGAGCCGGAGCTGTTCTGTCCTGTTCTGTCGCTACTGCAGCAGTAGGTTCATTCTCCAGGATACCTGTCTTAGTTTTGACTGAAATGTTTCCGGAGTCTTCCTTTGAAACCACCTCAGCTTTCTCGGAATCAACTTTTTCACTTGGCTCCTTCAAATCATGATCTGAGAGATTACATTTTGTGGGTTCGCTCTTTTCTGATGCCACTGGTGCAGCAGGGTCATTCTCCAGGTCATCTGTGTCCTCTTTCACTGTAATGCTGTCTGAGGCCTCCTTTGAAATCAAGTCGGCTTTCTTGGAATCCACTTCTTCTCCAGCCATTTTAATATCCTGATCTGACAAACTTGATTTTGTGGCTTTGCTCTCAATTGGAGATGCTGTAGGATCAGCCTCCATAGTCTGGGCCTTGTTATTCTGCTCTGATGCCACTGGTACTGAAGGTTCATTCTCAAGGACAACTGGGTCTTCTTTGACTGTCACACTTTCTGAGGGTTCCTCTGAAGCCACTTCGGCTTTCTCAGAGTCTACTTCCTCTGCTCCTTTATCTCCTTTCTGCCCCTTCACCTCCTGCTCTGACGAATGGAGTTTTGTGAGCTCCCTCTCTGGTTGGGAAGCTCTGGGCTGGGAATCGGCTACGCTGGGAAGAGCTCCTTCTGCAGCTGGCTCCGGCTTTTTCGCCGAAATCTGAGAGGCTCCAGCTCTGGCCCCTGAGTCATGGGCCGAGGCTTCGTCGGTACTGGGGGAGTAGTCCGAGAGGCCCGACGTTGTGGAGAAGTTGCGAGACGACGGGTGGCCTGAGTCGGGTGAGCTGGTGCCGTTACAGAGAGTCCCGTTTGAGAGCTTGGGCACAGGTTTCTGGTCTTCTGGCTTTGCCTCTAGTTCAGGTTGATCCTCTTCATCAACTGAGCCGAACACCTTGAATGAAACATTGCAGAAGTAACAAAGTGATGACCTCTCTGACACATGATAAATATCCAAGTAAATAAATAAATAACAGACAACTGCTTTTTATGGTAGATGATTGGATGGATTGGACTTCTTCTGTTTTACTGACTAATAATAAGTAATGATCATTGAGTAATGATAAAGGGTAATGCTTGATTTTAGTCAGCCAAGAGAATAACTGAATTCCAATGCCCCCACTAGGCGCTGGACCCTGAACCCTCAAAGAGACCTCAACCAAGCATTTTTATGCCATGAGTCCTCAAGAGCTTAGGGACTGCGGAGGGTGCAGGTGGCATCGGAATTCAGTCACTATCAGTGCCCTTTGACTGTGACTTTGACTATGATGGTGGTTATTAGCCCTTCTGACCCTACCTGTGTGCTGCTGTTAGATTCACTGTGAGAAGAAGCGTGGCTCTGTCTCTCTGAGGTACTGCTGCTCTGGGACGACTGATACAAAAGGGAGGAGATCACTAGTGTATAACTATGCAAATATCCCAATCACAGCACCAATGCAAACATATATAACTGTGTTTATATATGTAGTACTTAGACAAAAAGAGGCATGCAGAAGGATTACCTCATATATTAATAATAATATTCAACCAAGAGTAGTTTCAATCAAAGTTCATTTTTGATGAAAAATTTGATGCTGAGGTACATTATAAAATAATTAAATAATGGAATTTTTTAAATGTTAGGAGTAGTGTTTAAACTAGCACTGGTTAAAACTCTCCATTTTTCCCTTGACTGGAGCAATGACTGAGCCACAGGGCTCGTACAGGAATTCTCACTTACGTCCGAGCTGATGGTGGAGTCGTGGCGTGGGCCTCGCTCCCCTCCCGTCTCCGAGGAGCAGCGAGCCAAGGCAGCTGCATGCTGCTCCTTCTCGCGCTGCCTCACGATGGCCTCACACCCCAACCACTCACTCATCGTCTGCTCATAGCTGGCCCGCACCTGCTCATCCACCTACACACACACACAGTATAAATATCAAGTATAAATAAATAACAAATGCTAATGTATCATTACACTGTATATGATTATATCCAGAAAGCACTGCAATACCAAAAATATATGTGTTGTGTCAGTTGACCTATTGGTACACACACAGACAAAATCACTGACATACACACAGACACGTACATGCATACAGCAAACACACACGACACACGAACATACCTCCTTCCTCTCCTCGGGGGTCATGGTGAAGGTATAGTGGCCCAGCAGGAAAGGCCAGACCTCCTTGCGTATGCTCGGCTCCACCCCACCATAGTAGACCAGGCGCTGCAGCTCCAGCTCCTCGTACAGCTGCACCGGCAGATAGGGAATTATATAGACCATTTCAGGTTCTAATTCCATAGCTGGACAAAACAATGCTTGAACATTCTATCTTGGTCCCCAACTACTTCCTGTTATATTAACATAACATATGGAATGTTAAACAGGAAGGTCTGGGGGACCAGCTTTGGAACTAGAACCTGAAACAGTCTATACCATAGATATATAGAATACGTCTATGGTCTATACATTATAGAAATAAACACAACAGCATCCAGTATCAGAGTCCAGTGTGGGAACAAGAGCTCCGTCTGCTATGCTATGGTGAAGAAGGAGGTTAAACATATCTGAGTATAGCATCGCTAACAGGAATTTTCTGGCTTATTTTTTATATCTTATTTCTGATATTGATGTCTTATTTATATTTGATTCTATTCTGATAGCTTTTTTCTTATCTCAATACTGTACATCTAACCACATTTCCGAGTTTTCAGTGAGCTTTTCACATTAATTTGATGTAAGTAAATAGGCTTCATTAATTAAGAAGTTAATTAATATCATCCCATTTAAACAGGCTCTCCTGGGACTGATGTCTTACAGAAGAGTCCTGGAGGAAGGCATTCCAGACATCCAAACTGAGGCCACCTCTGGCATCGGTGGGGAAATCGTGCTCGATGATGTTGGGGTTCACCAGGGCCGACAGGTGCGTGCGCACCGTGGATAAGTGACGACAGTAGGCTAACCCTTTTTTTTAAACAAACAGAACAGCAAATCACAAAAACAGAAAATCACTAGGATTTGCATGCTTTACACAGATAAAGAAAAAAATATCATATTTTGTGTATATTTTAAAATGCACATTGCACAAATACTGTATATGTTCATGGTCTCCCAGTTAACACCAAAAGGAAATTTTGTCAGACGTGACTAAAATAAATGTGTATCATCACAATAATGTTACATACAGCCATAGAAAGCACGGGAAATGATCTGATACTTCATGGTCTCGCAAAGTAGTTTCAAAGGAGCCCTGTAATACAGACAGAATAAGAGAGCAGATTAAGAAAAGAAATTCCGATGAATGTTTTCCATTTTCCAAAACAACGCTTGAACATTCTATTGTGGTCCACAACTACTTCTTGTTACATTAACTTAACATATAGAATGTTAAACAGGAAGTTCTGGGGGACCAGGTATGGAACTAGAACCTGAAATGGTGCTGTGATAAGAATGTGGGCTACACAAGCCATGTACCATTTATGACACCTCTAAGATGCTTTGGGAAATCACATACACTGTAAATATATGCCTGTATGTAACAAATTGGCAACTACTACTACTAGCAGTAGCCTATCACTAATGATACTACTTTCATAAGTTACCATGCACTGGTGATAATTAAGATGAGTAGGATGATGTATTATTTACACTGGCCTGTCATGGTTGCAGCCATCAGGGAGACCCCCATCTGAGGAGCCATTCTGGGAACAGGAAGAGCAGGAGGACTTCCGTGGAGAGGGTTGCCACAGACTCATGGCTTGATCTATGAGCTCCGGTGCAACTGCATCAAACAGAGCCATAATGAACACCATCCCATTTATCACAGAAAATGCACTTACATACACACAGTGTGACTCATACCCAGGGCTAGTAATAATTACTCAGAATATTCAAACAACCTAAAACAGCAATAGCAAGAGGGAAAAAAATAACTATTTTGTACGGTGAAAGGTTGTGAAATCAAAGGAAGGGGTGAAGCACACTGTACCAAGCTCACATGGACACAAGGAGAATGCAGAGGTGGAGATGACGGAGGGAGGGATGGGAGATGGAGAACAGGAAGTGACATCCATGTCAGACTTTTACCCACCCAGCGTGACAGGATGTTGCCTACAAGAGGAGGGGGATGTGGACCAAGTCATGATGCAAAGCTAATGGTTGAATAAAGCTTAACAAAAAAAAGTCAAGGGAAATGGTGGAATCAATGAACCAATCACTCTCTCTAGGATCTAGGATGCAAAAAAAGCAGTAGTGTCCCTTCACAGAAGACTCCACACCAAACATCATACCAAAGTCTGACTGGGTGGAAGGTAGCAAGATCCGGAAGACATAATCTGTGGCTTCGTCTTCTTCTTTGTCAGAGACAGACTCACAGGACCCGTGTGGGCTTCTTCTGCGGAGCTTCGGAAACACTTTCCCCTTTGTAGGGTCAGAAGATAGGTCTGTCACTGGACTGGAATACCCCTTCCATTCTCCTCTTATCTTTTCTGCCTACATCTATGTGTCTTATAAAGTGCCTAGACTCTGTAATTCCAGGAGACTCCACTGCAGGTCAGACATATTGCAACCGTCAACTGGTGTCACCGGTGATATTTGAAATGAATCCATCCTGTGCTATGAAATTACTGTTATAGGCACACAACGCTGTTTCCAGAATGCTGCAGCACCCATAACTCTATCACACCAGAACAGAACTAAATCTATAGCACGAGCTGGCGCTAAACACATACTGAGGTAAATGTATTATTCCCAATCCATGCTAATCATCCCATGCTAACCACAGGCATGCTAACCTTTCCCCTCTGAGACCACAGTGGTGGGTCCAGCTGTCCATGTGGGAGGAGTCCGTTCTCCAGGCAGGTGAGAAACTGCAGCAGGTGACCTCCACGGGGAAAACGCAGTGGGGGTCTCTGGATCCCATCCTGACTGACCAGGACCACTGTGCCTCCGCTGTCCACTGACAACATTAATACTGAAGTCAATATCACTGGTATTACTACTATGTTACAACATCACAATCTCCAAGTAGCCTTTGATGAAGTCCACCGTACCTTGCTGATGGCAGTGCAGATAGACAATTTCTTCAAGACGGATAGTCATTGCATAATCCCAGTATACACTGTCAAGAATCATGATATTAACATTAACAAAGCAGTCATTGTCATCAGTGAAATCATCCAAATATAAAAGATAAAAGTCATTCTTGTGCTGCATTCTTTAGCTACAGTGCTCTTGAACCTTTTCTCATAGTCAAGGTCCCCCATGTTTCCGTTCATCAGTTGATTTGGGGTCCACTTCAGGGTCATCAGGTCGGCTGTCTGATGCAGAGACAGATACCCTGGGATAGCCTCCATGTCATCTGTCTGTCATAGCAAGACCAAAGTAAGGAGACTTTCAGAAATCTACAAAGTGTGCGAACATAACTCCTGACCTTAAAATCACACCAGCCTCTGGCAACACAACCACAAGTAGCCTAAGTAAGGTTAGGTTGGCCTTGCGTGTACTCAACATGGAAGTTCACGCGACAGATAGTAAAAGCGAAACTGAAATACTGCAATATTTTAGATGAAGTAATGTCAAGACACATAATCAACTTTGACTAAAATGCCATCAAGAGCCTGAACTTTCATACAGAAGTGTGACCACTTACGTAGCTATCCAGAAGCTTACATACCGGCTGTACCAGGACATTGTTTTTGCCGAAGAGTAGTGTGGCTCGGGAGTTCTGGTGGAGAGATTCCACATAGTCCCTTGCCCAGAAGGAGGGCCGGTCATCCATGCTGCCACTTGACTGTCTTTTTGTGATCTTTGGTGAACAGGGACATTATTTTTTTAGTGGCATGCAGTAACATGAAGATACATATTTTAACAGCATGGATAATTCATATTCTGTAATGCATTCTGAATATTTTGAAGCTTTGACTTTACAGACAACTAAAAACACAATACTGTCATACATTTTGACAATATTTTACACATTTCCAGCATGGCATATAGCATATTTACATCAATATCAGCGTTTCTAGATCAAGATAAATTCACAGCACTATCAAGTTCAATTCCGATGGCAGACCATATGACCCTGGTTCCCATGGCACCAAGGAAGCTGGCTGGCATGTTTTGCCCAAGAGAGGCCAAGGAAAGACCGGGATGTACCAGAGCAGGGCGTTTGGTGGGGGAGTCCTGTCGGCAGTGCCCACTGTGGATCCGGTGCCTCTGTACAAGCTCATCTGCTGATGGATCGGTCCAGAAATGATTGGCAGTCTTGGCCTTGGTATACTCCAAAGCACAGGGGCCCACTATGGGAACAGAAAACCAGATATGTTCATCAAAGCCCCAGCAATGGAAGCTGAGTTGAATGTTGAATATTCATCAGCTATTACCATATTCTTCCATCTTATGATAATGCTGAATAATCGCTGCATGGAAATGGATCTTAATTTGTACCTAACAATGAAGCTAGAATTGGTCCGTCCACAGGATCTCTCAGCAAAGCTTCCCTCTCATAGAATTTGCTAGAAGACAGGAGATTTTTCATTACACCTGTGAAGACATGTATGTTACTGTATATATTAAAACTATGTGTATTTAATAAATTGAATCTCAAACCTGCTGTTCTCCACCAGATAAAGCACAATCTTATCTAGAACTTTCTCTGTGAGAGCAGTGCGGATCCACAGATGTTTGATGGCCTGAGGTGATAGGTTGGGCAGTTTGGACATCTTCTGGTTGCTCTCTTGGTTCAGTCGAGCCTGGTTTTGCCTGACATGGTAAACAATGGGTCCAAATTAAAGAATGCTGAACACAAAACCATAACCAAACCGACAAATGACAACAGGCATGTCATAATAAGTGTGAGTAAGACTTGAGGAATAAGTTGGCATTTGTAAATGAATAAACATTTCTCTGTATTCACATACTGTTAGGTCTCATTGCGCTCCATTTCAGACAGACTAACATGAATACTGGCTGATGTACAGTATCACTAATGTGTTATGAGAATGAAAACATATTTGTGCACCGGTCATCTCAGGACTGTTTATTTTTTTCTGACAGGCATAGAGAGCCAGACAGGCAGGCAGGCAGGCACTGTGACAAACATATGACTCTGATGTACTTTCTAAATATGTGTTCTTAGTAATCTACTGTTGAATTTAAATCGATATCATTTTAGAAATACTAGTATCTCTGTTTACAATCACTTCTTGAATTTCACATCATGTGTTTCAGTGGCATTCACACTAGTGATAAATATAACCTTAAGCATTACTAGTTTGAGCAGATAAAATAATCCACATCTATCCCGTCATAGATTCCCAGACAGGCAGACAGACAGACAGACCGACACTGGATATAGCTTGAGTCTTGGTTTTCACTACTTTTCCCCTCGTCAAAAAGTAATGCTTGACTTGCCATCTCTAATACTCTACAATAGAGTTCCCAGGCTAAACACTGAAAACAAACTCTACAGTACGCTGGGCATTACTATACAAGTAATATTAAACTTGTCTCCTTTCCTCTTGCCCTTTCCTGAAACAGCTCAATAGATTTTAGTTTTATATAAGGTTGACACAACTGTGCTGTTCAGATTAAAGGAGAAGTTTGGTGTGAATCAATCCAAAGCCCTGTTGTTCAAGGTCACTGAATGCTGTCTATAGGAAAAAGAGCAAAAAAATTTGACGCAACATAGGCCGAATACTGAACCAGCAACTTACGCTAAGTAAATGGGGCATAGTGTCTTACTTTCAGTTTCATTTCGCTATGCCCCATTCACTTAACAATAGTTCACGGTTTGTTACTCGGTGTAGGTTGCATCAAATGCTCTTCTCCTTTAAGGTGTATACAGATGTGTAACATAATCCTTACTTGCTCTCGATAATCTGCTCCAGCTCCTGGACCTTCCGGCACAGTTCGTCGGCTGGAGCAAACATCTTCCCCACCTTCACAAAGAGAGCAGCCAGCTTGTTGCTGCGCAGAAAGCCGGCGGCTCTCCGCCTCAACCCATGCAGCACACATGCTTCCACCACCGCTGCAGACAGAGATTTTCACCAGTGTACACACACACACACACACACACATACACACACAAGCCATATAACACATCAAGGACACATACTGAATGTAAAGTAGAACATTTTTTGTCTTTGCAAGAAACAATAGCCTTATTTATTAAAAGGGATAGCATCCCATATCTGCCCATAAAGCAGTGCATTACTCCTACCCAATCTTCTGAGATGAAATGCAAAGTCGTTGTTCATATATTGAAATCTATTCATGCATTATTATGTGCTTTGCTATCTTCTCATTATCCAAAATAGGATGTTGCCAGAATGAACTAAAAACACTGAGGGGTCTCCACCGCAAACTTAAAAATACTGTATCTCTCCATTTACAAGGGAGAAAATCTGTCTGTTGAGACTGCTTTGCTACAAATCCACACAAACTCCACACAATTTTACTGGCATATTTTTTTTCCTCTCTCTGATGTCGCTTCTGGAGTGGGAGGTGGGGACATGTCACAGAATTTCCGTGGCAGAGCTGTGATCTGATTCCTGTCTGTTAAGTTGTGCAAATGTCACCACAGTCATTAGTTTAACCAGGAAGCTCACACTTCCTGTGCCACCTTGACATCTCACAAATGTGGCAATTAAGTCTGTCTCCTGACAAGCACCCACTCAACAAGATACTGACGAGAGCACCACAAATGCATGAGGATCACCAGGCTTTGGCTGGGAGGGAGACACAGACTGTGTGGCTTTAATAAAGAGGATATTTTTTACCCTGGGATGTCACCCCTGTCGGGAGCCTGGCTTACAGGTGCATCTAAACTGGAAATGTGGGTCCTACTAACACCTGCTAGCTGAGCAATGCTGTGTGATTCCATAGGATTACATTGATTTGCCTTCACAGTGAGACTGTGAATCTTGCACAGGCAAACTACCCTGTAGGCCTACCTTATGACTACATTTAGTTATTTTTACTTTAATCTACTGTATATACCACATTGTATACCTCGCATACCTGCCTGCAAAGTGATACCACTTGCCCCAGTCTGTGAAGCACTTTGGGCCAGTGCATGTTGTTTTTGAATGTGCTATAACAGATTGGACTAGGCACAGTGATGATGGCAAGCATTCCCGGTTCTATGTCACTGTTTCTTGTCACCTCGAACCCACAGTTAGAAGGCAAGACTAGTTAGAAGACTAGAAGGCAAATCAAGATTTAAAATTGCGACCAATGAGTCCAAGGAACAAATACATACCACAGAATGAAATTATGTGACTGCTGTCCTCGTGCACAAACTTGCGGGTCACTGCTTCCTCCATTATCTGTTTCACCTGTGAAGTGATGGGGTAGGGAGCAGTCAGACAATCAGTTATTAAAATACCTTGAATGTCTGGCAAGAGAGAGATGCTGACATTCCTGAGATAAGATTATGTCCCATTTTGACAGAATGGAAAACTGGGAATGGTGAGGGATATGACTTTCTGTCACTGCATGATAAGCAGCCAATTAGGCCTCAATTAGGCTACTTTGGGCAATACATCTGTACCAAAAAGGACCAAAGTGGTAAACCCTGTTTAGACCTGTGGCTAATCCTCCGGAAATGTAGGCCTAACATAACCCTTGTGTGGATAACTGTTTACACTGGGGCGGGCAGTAGCCTGGGTTGCATGAACAACAGCGTCAGCTGGTTATCTAATTAGGATAGCCCAGCTCACTTAACCTCAGTGATGATTTCGTAGACCTGTTCCGTCATTAAATCACCGACACAATATCTTCTGCCGATCAGTCCATAAATGAGACAAATAAGTGTGGTATCGTTGCCTATACAATAGGCCTATACTGTAGCTTGTTAAGCATTCTGTTCAGCGATACATTCCCCACCTCTGACGCAGCTTGCTTAGTTTACGGGCTACGCTATGTGGCCTTAACGTCAGCGTGACTGCATCAATATGGTTTCTGTTCCATTTGTAGATTATCGATATATTTTCTGCGGCAGCATTCATCTCTCACCTCTTTTTTTACGCTGCGCAGCAGCCTCTGACGAGTCTCGGTCTCTGTAAATAGACAAACAAATCAGTACCCTGATATATACAAACAATGCAGAATGAACGAACATAAACGCAATATAGGATGTTCACGCACATAAATAACACATCGTTTACAGCCGCTTACCTCCCATTGTCACCGTTTTGTTATTTCCTCAAATTACCACTGCTGACAGAAGAAAGCTGACGAAAACGTTGAATTGGATTCCGCAGCAATGTTCTAAATGGCATTAAAAATGTCACCGTGACTCAACGCTGTTGTCACGGGTGTGGCGATGTGCTCCCGTTTGGTCACGGTGTCACCGTCTCACCTTAACTAAATATTACCTACAGTACGAAACCAGCACCTATTCTTCATCCCTTCCATTGTCATCATCATGCATGTTGAGCGCACTGAGCGACGACGATTTTCCCTGTTCGGTATCGTTCATAGGTTGGCTACAGCGACACACACCCCCTTCGCTCCACAGAACAGCCAGTACTGACATGAATCATTGAAGGATTCAACATGTCAGTATTGAAGTATTTTCAATGAACCAAAAGAGACGCTTTCAGAAGTCATGCAAATTACATAACATACAATATTACGCATGAGTGAGCATATTAACATGAATCCAGTGTTTTCACACATTTGCTGACAAGCAGAGAGGCAATGATTAATGTAATTGATAAATTTCACTAAGTGGCGTGGACAAAAACTGAATAGAACTGCCATGGTGGTGGCACAAGTGTTGGTATGTGGAATTGTGTTGAAAAGTAATCCTGGCGCCTCTGTGTTGACTACATGTAGACATAAGAAAATATCCAGTGAAGACTCCTATTGGCTCTAATGTCTGGATAATGTATTCAACTTTTCCCATATGGATATTTGTAATGGGTCTTGCTTGAACTCAACAGTAGCCATGGCAAATTTGAATACTGCATTTTCCATCGACCATCAGGAGTTTCTTGTGTGTCATTGGACATCCAGTTTTGTTTTTGCTGTCACCTGCCAGGGGAACGACTTACATTTATGCATTTAACAGAGGCTTTTTCCTCAAAGCGATGTACAGCAGAGCAGGGGTGGCCAAACTAAGGCCCGGGGGCCAAGTGTGGCCCCAGCCCGCCATGAAGTAAAAAAAAAAAAATGTAATGTGGCCCATTGTTACATTAATCCATTATTATCCATCGCACAACATAGTTTCAATACTTGTGACATGCTTGTCAATAGCATCATCAAATGCTACGAAAATAGTAATATGTTCTGGCCATGGTTTAGGCTACTTCACAATTTGGTTAGTGGTTCATAAAAGCCTGGCCATGCTGGGTAGCACATGACGGGGAAGAGGTTCTGCTATCATGGTGTGCCCAAGGAGATGCACAATGAATGACCTGAAATGGAACTTGGAGCTTGACCTGTTTGATGTGGTCAGTTGGCCAGGGCTGTAGTCTGCGTGATGCACAGGCATATGCCATATAGCCCACTTACAAACCCAATTCCAAAAAAGTTGGGACACTATGTAAACTGTAAATAAAAAATAAATGCTATAATTGTCAAATCAT
>JASCQY010000078.1:12026732-12037249 GCA_030264315.1 Sardinella tawilis | reverse complement strand
TGTGTGTGTCTGTGTGTGTGTGCGTGTGTGTGTGTGTGTGTGTGTGTGTGTGCGCGTGTACAGAGACCCAGCTCGGAGACTGTGCATGGCTCGCTGCGCCTGCTCACCTCTAGCGCCAGCCGTCTCCAGGGGGAGTGTCACCGGGCGACGCCCCCCAACGCCCACCCTGGTGACACCCAGCTGCTCACCCAGCAGGTCATCCAGTGCGCCTATGACATTGCCAAGGCTGCCAAGCAACTCGTCACCATAACAACCAAAGAGAGCAACTGACTCGCCTCCCCCCCTCTCTCTCTCGCCACCCACCTTACCCACCCAATATTGACATTTGTGTCTGTGAGATAACATGAGTTTTTTGCCACTAATTGTGTTTTTATTTTTTTATTATATATCAGTATTATCACTAGTATGCCATTATTTTTTTCTAAAGGAACCAGTCTTATATATTTCTAATATAGTTGTAATGGCGTGATGCCCATACAGTATATGCTTTCTAATAATGTGTGTGTGTGTGTTTGTGAGTGAGTGACTGTGTGTGTGTGTGTGTGTGTGTGTGTGTGTGGGCTGTAAGTGACGCTCCAAATGTGTGATGGCTCAGATTATGTTTTGCAGCCAAAAGTATCCTGCGTGTTACAAGTGAAACAAGTCTCTCGCATCTCTCACTGATCACTGTGGTCCCTGGTCCCAAATCCTGATCTTTCTCTCTCTCTCTCTCTCTCTCTCTCTCACTCTCTCACTCATGTCGGTTTATGGTCTTGGGTTGGGGAGTCTAACTCGGTTTCTGACCCTTTTTACGAAAGGGCTTAAGGTGGCCACACCGTACTCCCTTCAGTATTGCACCAGTTATACCTCATTCATTTGACCCATAAACAGGTTCCCAACTGGACCTCAGCTCGTTTTCAATGGAGACCCCCCCCCCCCGCAAGTGCTCCCTATTATCCCTGTTTATCTGAATGTTTGTTTGTTTTGTTTTTATTTTTTAAACGTACTTGAGTTTGGACAAACTAATGTGAGGACTTGTTCAGTATTTGCATTCTTATCCTATCCTATGCTCTGTTTCTGGATAAACGCTAATGTGGACCTCTGTGTACTCTTGCTGTCAGCCTGGTTCATGCTCTGTGTGTGTCAGGGTTTTGGTGAGACTGAACCCGTTTATGACCAGTGGTTGTGTGTAACCTTTGTCAGCATGGGTGTATGAGTGTCTGTGTTGTGTTTTTGTTTCTCCCTGTGTGGTGCCACAACGGTTATGCTTTGTGTTGCGCAGTTCAAGTAAAAATGCTGCTAGATGTTAACTACATATGCAACCATAAGGGGTGCTTGTGTTGTGAAAGACACCAATATAGAACATCCAACGTAACCATGGTGCAACAAAGGCCTTAAGAGCTCCATCATAAAGACAGTGATAGTGACTGATTGCCACAGGTCCTCCATATTGGTGTAGATTTGCCAGAACAGAGTGGGTTTAGGAGACAATAACCCCTTTTTGACTCATGTACTTATCTATGTACATCACGTTATACTTTTAGAGAAATTACAGTATTTAACATGTTTCTCTATTGGCAGAGAACTGAGGACATCATGTTGTGTGCATGAGCAAGGAGAGGTTTTACAGCTTTAATGGTGGTACAGACATGTCACCACAGGACAAAGTGGGGGAGAGAAACGGGACCCCTGTTGGCCAAATACTTGCAGCACATTTTGGCAACTATTTTAGCAACTGTGAAGTTAGTTAGCAAGGCATTTTAGAGCTCAAAGTCCAAATCTAGTCTGACCTCTGTCTTCTCATTTCTACACTATGTAGACTGGACATGTGTGGCAGCTCAGTATTAGAGATGTGTTCAAGTTGTAGCTCTTAAGGAGCCTTAACAGGACCCCATCCAGGGATATCAGAAATGCAGTCAATGCAGCTGTGGTAATGAACAATAATAAAACATTAATAAGCCATTTATTTCAATAAACTTTAATTTATAAATCCTCACCGGGCAATCTCTGCGTCATTCTTGAAACAGTGTCAAGCACAGTTTACTCAATGTTGCTGAGTTATGTCTCACTTTGCCCAACCTTCAGCAATCTTTTTGTAAAGTCAGCAAACAATCTGAGTCAGCACTGTGAGCACTATCATTTTGATGACAATTAGCCTACGCAGTGTCTTATCTCTTATGGTCATGACAAATCAGACTTACCTGTAATGCTGTCTTCCTCATGTGTAAATGTGATACCTACTTATCTCCAGTAGGGCAGCTAGATACTGCAACTGCGCCGCCATTGGTTCTCTCAGCTACCCTACCTGTTGAATATTCCGCTTCCCTACCGCATGGCCGTCCCCTTGGCGTAGTGTCTCAAGTTTTAGAAGTTGACATGCAGGGGGTAGCCTAGTTCCGGGTTGATCCTGTCGTATGTATCCTACCACATATCTGCGGACAGAATGGCTTTGTTAATGGCACATCAGTTCGTTCCTCTGCCGGAGAGCAAAGAGGTGGCGACGAAGACGTTTTTGGAATCCGTGTCACATATTCCGCCTTTCTTTGGTAAGTATGACTACTTATCGTCTACCTGGATACATAGAGTTATCAGAAACCGAAGAACCTTCCTTAGGTGGCCTAAGCTATGTGGGGGGTTAGCCTATGGTAACAATGTATCGCGTTGGCTAAATTGCAACATATTAACCTTTCAATGACATTCTGTTTGGAACGCAGTTCATTACACATCTGCATAAAGGGAAGTGAGTCAGATCGTTTCAGTTTCACACATTCAGCTACAAGTAGCCGTTAGACTATTTGTGTGCAGTGCAATTTCTGCTGTTAATTTTCTTAAAACTTCATTTTCCAGCCCAGTTTACTCCTAAGTGACATGTTTTCATTCATCCACAATTTGTTTGAATGTCTGTGACAGGCTGAATTTGGCTATCATAGGCTACGCTGAAATTCAACGTTCGATAACGTACAGTAGGCTAGTTTTTAAATAGGCTATTCAGTGATAGACCAATTTGTAGGTTGTCTTTTCATAAGAGGGCTGAGGGCGTTAACATAAAGCTACAGTCTTGTCATTCAATCGTTAAAATGACATGTCAAATGTCATTTGGTTAACCAAATGGTTCTGATCTTTTTGACACTTCACTCAAGTACTGTAGCCCTACCGAATAGGAGTCTACCCAGATATTGCACTCATTATTAATTTTAGGCTAGCCTACATAGGCCTACATTAGGTTATGCAGGCCTAGTCTACAGGTTTGTTAATAAAAGATAGCTATACCATCTTAGCTATACAAAGTCCTTTTATCCTTAGAATTCAGCTCTCATTCGTTGTTTTGCCATTCAAATAAACCACAGCAACGTTTCCGATTTATTATGCGTCTATCAATGCAAATACTTTTCTAATGTCCGACAAATGATTAATATTCCTCAGTTGTAGGCAATTGCTTCTTTTAATATGAATATTTCCCTGTTCTTGTGCTCTTGCAGTGCAGTGAACTTAATTTTACCCCACTGAGCAGAACTGTAGAGTGGCAATTAATTATTTACAGAGGGATTTAGCAGTCTCTCATTACAATTTCTCAAATTTACAGTGAACAAACCCAGACAACTTGTAGGCCTAGTGACAACACAGTGTAGGCCTTCCAAGTGTATGCCTATGCTTGACCTGACCATAAGGTTCAACGGCAAAATTCTGATCCCTTCCCCCCACCTCTTTGTGTTTTGTCTCTGTCTAATATCTTCCAGACTGTCTTGGATCTAAGGTGTTTGCTCCAGTCAAATCAGACATAAGTGGTAACATAACTGTAAGTGCTATATTGTGACTTTTGTGATTCATTTATGCTAAGGTGACCTGATGAAAATTGGGGACATTTTCCTGAATCTTCCTTGACACCCAGGGACATTCATATTATTATATCATTAAAAATAAGTAATGTTCAAGCTTCCAAAATCACATACAAAGTGGGGTTTTAGTGGCGTCAGGCCACCAAAATAGAAATTATTAAAATAATTTTTAATTATTAAAATATTAAAGTTATTCACCCTAATTTATGGACACGATAACACAGAAAACTGCTCACCCACCTCATTTTACTGTCTGAAAATCTTTTAGAAAATCAAGGCTATTTATGACTCTGACCCTGAGAAGTATGGGACCCTGCAGGACATTCTAGTGGCTGAAAAGGGCATGTATGGTTCTGACTGGCCTAAAGTTGGAGCCACACTTGCCCTCATGTGGCTCAAAAGGTAAGCTGTTCATCGTCACACTGCGCTTGCCAAATAAGATAACCATAAAAGACAGTTGTTCAAAGCTGCTGATTGGCATCTCTGGGTTATGGCTGATCATTGCTCATCACAGATTATTGCTACTTCATGAATGTGAAAATTGACTGTCATAGTCATCGTCTTTTAAGTTTCAGCAATCTCTTTTTCAAATATTTTCAAATGTCTCTGCAGACACGCTGTGTCGTAGGGCTCCTCTGTATTTTCTTAAAATGATAGAGTGGATTTTATTTGGAGATATGCAAAATGATCTCTGCCAAAAAATCATCCCTCATTACTACAACATCTGCTTAAGGTAGCCGAGCTATTGTGCATCTCGCAACTGAAACGGTTTCTTTAAACTTGTCCCACATTTTGTCAAGGTACACCACCATCTTTTCAGTCATACTGTAGAGAATTAAAAATATTTTGAGGTATCCATCATAATTCTGTGTCCAATTGTAGTTTTGTGAGTGAAAAATAAAAACCACAATGGTACATCAAAATAAAGATATTTTATTTCATAAACAAAAGTCAAATATAAAATGTATAATATTACATTTCTAAAACAGGCCTATAATATGTCTATGGATCACTGTGCCTTGCATGTGATCAAGTTAATCACATGGATATGTCTATGCAAAACAGTTTGTGGTAAATGGCAAAAATGCTTCATATTTGTATTCTCTTGAAATGACTGTAAAGTGATGCATAATTGTTAATCTGTGAAAACTGCAGTCATGCATTAGTAATGAATGATGCAGGGTGCCATCTCCTTTCACTCTCTCACTCTCTCCTTCTCTCTCTCTCTCTCTCTCTCCCCCTCCCTCTCTCTCTGTCTTCCATAGGGGTTTACGCTTCATCCAGCTCCTACTCCAGAGCCTTGCTGATGGGGAGAAGGATGAGAACAACCCTAACCTTATTCGCATGAACATCACTAAAGCTTATGAGCAGGCACTGAAGAGATACCATGGTTGGCTGGTCCAGAAGATCTTCAAAGTGAGATTTTATTTCTATGGTTTCCACTTGATCAGTTCAGCTCAGTTCAAGTGCTGTCAGCAGGGAAAAGAACAAAAAAAATTGATACAACGTTGACTGATTAGTGACCCAGCAAATAATACGTGAGTGGGGCATAGTAACTTACAGTGTCATTTCACAATGTCCCATCCAGTAAACACTAGTTATTAGTTATTAGTATTAGTTATTACTTATTTGTTATTTAGTTTATGTTGCATCAAATTTTCTTGTTCTTTTTCCCACAGACAGCATTCAGTCACCTTGACAACAACAGGGCTTATGACTGATTCATACCAGATTTTTACTTTAATGTCCTAATAATCCATAATCCATGACCATATTTTTACGGTCGTCATCTTAGTCATCAGATCAAGCCTAGGCCCTCACGGAATTGGGTATAACTCTTCTTCATTCCCTGTTTATTGTAGTAAATATGCAATGCTACTTTTCCCCTGCAGGCTGCGCTGTTTGCTGCCCCTTATAAATCGGACTTCATAAAAGCACTGTCTAACGGTCAGGAGGTCACAGAAGAGGACTGCCTAGCGCAAGTGCGGCAGTTTTTAGTCAACTACACTGCCACCATTGACGCCATCTATGAGATGTTCATTTCTATGAACGCTGAGTTGGACTACACAGTTTGAGGAACATAATTCACCTTTCGTCTTTTTCAAAAACACCCTGTTGAATGCTGTGTGAAGACCTTTGATGACTTTTCGGACCATCGGGCCTATGTGTAAAAAGGGAATACAGCAGGAATAGCCTTTGATGAGGAGGTGCTGGATAAATACTACTCAATGAAGGTGCTGTCATTTTGGAAGAATTCACATGCTACAGGAGTTCACATCCTTACTGTAGCTTGGACTGTCCTTATTGCCTAATGTTTTACTATACATTCCATTGTGATTGTTTCTATTTTGTGGAACTTCTGTACATCCTGTGCAATCTATTCAAATCCTCAGGAGATCGCTCAATTCAGGTAGTAAACTGGCGTGTAACAAATATTGGCCATTTCTGCCTAGACACATGACTTGTTATAGTGTGATGGTCAAACAAGTGTTTTATCTCTAGAGATAAATAAGAAGATGATGAACAATATTTTACAGCTTGAACACTGCGGTTGCAAAAAATGATTCAGTTTGTTTTTGTCAGTAACCTCTTAATCTGTGTTTGGTTTTGGTACATTTTGTGTTATATAAAGTGACTTTACTGTTTTAATCTGACAATGGAATTCTCTCTTTTTTTCCTCAACAAGCACATCAACTACTGTAATATACAATAGTGGAACGATATGAACATGTAAATATGAAGCAAAAAACCTGTTTCCATTTACATTGACATTGAGGTCATTATACATAATAATTTGAACTCCTTATGTTGAGAAGGCTCATTCAAAGTGAATGGAACATTCCGAGGCATTCTGGAGAGCCGTTCAAAAAGTCATTAATTTTTAAATGGATTACATTGATTCTATGGGCATTGCATATTTTACTTCACAACCTGTAGGTGGAGCAGGTTAGCCACTGTAAAATGGAAGTCCTAAGGGAAGGGACAATATTGCTTTGCCTCAAATTATTTGAGGTTAGTGATTTATCTTTTTTTACGATGATAAAAAGGATTTCCTGTGCTATGTTCATTCCGTGTCAGATAGCATGTAGTCTCTTTGACAATAATGTACCTTTAGACTAGGTGTGATTAAAGGACATACGTTATTATTTCAGACCAGCCAAGGCACCCGCTACTTAATACCTATGTGGTAGAGGGTATACCTATTTTGAGTGCTTCTGGTTGAATACTTCTTGGTAATTATTATGGCCAGTTTTATTCCCCTCAGTGTGAACTGTGGAAAGGTAGCTTAATTTCTTCTCTATGAACTGACCAATCAAATATCTACAGTATGTTGAGTTGTAATTTCAGTTGGAGAGTCTCTCACTTCAAATCTAAATCAATTTCCATTCATGGTTAGCTAACATTTTAAAGGGTAACTTTACTCAAACCAAAGCATGATTTCATAAAATATTATTTCTACTCTGTAGAGCAGCCATATGTACGCTAACAGTTCTCTCCTGATATGGTTTGCCCTTTTCAGAGCAGTCATGTGTGTCCTCTGCATCTTTCACAAGAACCAATATGTTCTGTACATGCAGTCACAAACAATTTGCCAGGAGAGCTAGCTGGATGTGACAGATGTGTATTCCTCTGATGTTCTTGAGTTCAGGGATCTCAGTTAAGTATAATGCAAAGAAACATGAGGCACTCAAGGGTCGTGCCGTTAATGTCATCTTTGTTAGGAAATTAAAACATGTAAATGCATTCTAGCCTTCAGTACTGTTCCTTTACATAAGTACAGACATGTGTGCCATAGTTCTTTGTGCAGCTTTTAAACGCTGCTGCTCTATATCCTCTGAACAAAGGTGTGTAAGTGTGTGTAAGAGTGTGTGTGTGTGTGTGTGTGGTGGTGGTGGTGTTCTCACTTGGCAAACCAGCCTGTGTGCTGTTGTTCTCGCTTTGGCCCCACCACACACACTCCCCCACCTCCCTCCAGAGGAGCGAGCCTGCCTGCCTGCCTGCCTGCCTGCCCCCTGAACGTGAGCCGTGAGCAGGGCCCCGCTAATCCTGCTGCTTTATCTGCACAGCTGCCTCTCCTGGAGGCTCGCAAATCTGGCCAGGGGCTCAGCCAACAGGGAGCACATTCTGTCGGCCCCTGCGTTTGAAGAGCAGCGTGTCAGAAAGCACGTCTCCAGCGCCTCTCTGAAACCCATCTGTAGGGCCGCTGCTGCCGCTCACTGCTGCTTCTGCGGGCGCCCGCCGTCTGACTTTTTTTTTTTCCTTCATTTTTTTTTCTTTTTTTTTTTTTTTTACTGTGTCGCACCAGCTATTATGGATCACAGTCACCGCACTCCAGTGTGACAAGCAGTAGGAATATTCAGGGTGACATTTAACTGGCAGGAGAGTGGCTTGCTCAGCAGGGATTGGGGTTGGCTCGGGTGGATGGGTGGGTGGGTGGTAGTGTTGGTGGTGTAGACAGGGATGGAGGGAAGGTTGGGTTTCTGCAGAGCGTCCCCAGGTACTAAGGCTCCTAGCACTCGTCGGCGCTCCAGATACCCCCCCCCCCCCATCGCCATACACTCACCCCCACCACCACCAGAGACCCCACAAGGGCCTGCATTGTGTAGCCGATTGGCCACATAAAAGGGCTCTTGTTGAGCTAAAGCAACAACATAAATCAGATGTGGGGCTGTGGCATGGCACACACAAAAAAACACGCCCTATAGCCCTAGTCTTGGTGGCTTTGGGATTCAAATTCAAGTCTTGACAGCAGCGGCTGTGGCAGCTGCCGTTGCTGCCACCGTCATCGCTGCCGCCTGCCGCTGCTGCCACGGCTAGCGCGCACAGCCACATGCACTCGTCCTCCCTGTTATTAGCAGCGAGCTGATTAGGGCCGCTGGAGCAGACGGAGGCTGCTGTATAATTAAAGGCCCAGCTGATATGCCCAAGTGCTCCGACGAAACCAGCCTCCTCCTGTCTGCCTTTACCTCCAATCTCCAGCCCTGATCAAGGGGAAGACATCAAGAGAGAGAGAGAGAGGATTTGAGAAAGGAAAAAAAAAAAAAAAATCAAAGACATAGCGTGTGTGTGTGTGTGTGTGTGTGTGTGTGTGTAATGCATATACACAGCCCTCAACACTTCAAGGGGAGATTTCCTGGCAAACAATAGATGGATGCTTTGTTTGTATTTTCTTTGTGCAGTGTTAGCCAGATATGATCAAAAACAAAGGTTTATACAAGAGTGGGAATGCTGTTTGATATGGTCAGGTTCAGCAGGCTTCAAACCAGCCTGATCAAAAATGAACACATCTTACATCTTAATACATCTCCTACAATAGAACAGTGTTCATTTGTGGCATTATCTGTCATGTATTTCTTGGATTTTAATTTATGAGCAAAATAATTAGTCTGGCTATGTCACCGCTTGACAAGAGAACTGAGGAAGATGAGACGGATGACAAAGATGAGAGAAAGACCCAGGTTAACCTGCTGTGTGGACTGCCTGCTGTCCTCAGGTTATGAGCCTCATCTGAAACTGCCCATGTGCAGCTTGTGCGTGCTGTTGTGGGCGCGTGAAAAGCCTTCCGTCTCACAGCTGGCCTTTCATTTGAAAGGTAAGAGCGGTCGGGGGGCAAGTTCAGGGCACCAGATAATCACCACCATACTCCGGATGTCCCAGAGCTTCTGCTACGCAGCACTGGCAAAAGCTCTCTGTTCCTCAATAACTGGATAATTCATACATTAACAGTAATGTATTCCAACATTTGAACCTGTGGAGACTGGCGATTTTTCATGCGCAAATCCAGAACTGCAGGAGGGTGGATGGAGGGAGAGAGGGGAGGGGGGAAAAGTCTTATAGATCCCCATTTCCATATATATGACTTTCCTCAAGACCGAAGGAAACTAAAGCCCCTGGCCTCCAACGCAGACATTCAATACGGTATAACAATAAATAATCATAAAAAATGACTGTATACAAAACACTCCCGTCCCTCCCGCTGTAATAAAATGTGCTTTCCCGGAACAGACGAGGCTGTGGCCAATTTCGCTGTTATGATTTCTATTCTGAATGGCGGCGTTGGAACTATTGTTATGAAGCGGCGCAGCTGATGCCTCTATTTCCGAAATCATAACAAGGAAATTGGCAGCAGCTTTTACCTTCTCTAAAAACCCTTCCCCTTTAAGTCTGTTCAGGTGATTACAGTTGATGACCAAATGGACAGGCTGATGTCTAGAGTGTCGCCCACAGCCAAGTGATGAGACCTGTGCTTTTAAAGCCATATATTTCATCACTCTTCGTGCCCACTTATTCACCCAGAACGTATGAAGTAATATACTGTCAAAAAGTCAAGTAGATCAGTTTTATGGATAGGCTTTAGCGCCTCTGTCTGTTCTGCACTGTGCTTGTGCGCTCCTGATGCCCTTGAAGAGCTGATAAAAGCGCCTGAGGAGTTGTGCGCTGGCTCAGGTCACAGCAAAAGCTGATTAGCCTCGGTCCCTCAGGGCCTGCAAAGGGATCATCAGGCAGGCAGACACAGGCTCCAGGGTCTGCCCGCAGAGAGTATCAGAGTTGGGCTTGCTTCGCTGCCCATGGGGGCTACACCCAGGCTCAAGCCCAGATCCAGTTGATAGGCTATCTGAGGCAATATAGGGGGGAATGTGCAGGATATTAGAACCCTTTTGACAGATGGCAAGGTTTTGTTTCATGGTTATTTATGGGTAG